>CAUYRH010022879.1:0-21901 GCA_963574655.1 Perodicticus potto | reverse complement strand
TTTCTGACATCTCAGCCATCTGTTTATTCATAGGATCTTCAGTTGTGTCCACCGAATTGTTTCTTGTGGGGATTGATCTGCTCTGATTGTTCATGTTGCCAGAGCTTTTTTGCTGATTCTGCCCCATGATTATTTTGTACCATTTGGCAAGATGAGCAGATAAACATAATTTGGTTTGGGGGTTCTAGAAGTAGTGTTTGACCAAGCCTTTGCATGAAATCTGGGACTGATGTCTATACTTTTTCTCCTAGAGTTTTGCGAAGGACCTGTACAGGGCTACTGACTGAGAAACCGGGGACCTTCTCAGTGTGGTGGGGTTAAGTGGCTCTGTCTTGTTTTCAGCTGGTCTCTGTCTTACCCTAGATAATCAGTTACTCTGGGTTGAAGTCTGAGCTGTGGAGAAATACCAGCAGTTAAGTCACCCCACCCCCCACAGGGAATAATTGGAAAAGGAAAATCAAACCTTCCCCCTACTACACACCCAGGGTACCACTTTGGATAGTCCTCGAGTGATTGGCCCAGTTGAAGAGGACTCAATCACTTGTCCCAGTCAGCACTGGCCTCAGGTGGGAGAGTTCAAAAAGTCTCTGAGAAGTAGATAGCAGGGGTCTGTTGGCAACTCTAGTATAACTCGTGCCAGTGCTCTGTGAGATCAGAAGGACCCTCCCACCCCCAGCAAATAAATTAGTCTGGGAAGGGTGATGCCTCCTTCCCTACCTTGCACCTCTATCACAGCCAGTCACTGGTAACCCCACAGGGCTCTGATCTAGTTCCCTCCATTGAGCAAATGCTCCAGGGGTTTGTGCTTGCCTGAGTCACAGGGAGATCTGAGTCTCCTCAGCCAGGCCACCACACCCTGCCACTCTCTGTCACTATTCGGCAGGGGGAGGTGAGGCCTGACAACCTCGGATTCTTGATAGGGGCTGGGGTGATTCGCACAGTTCCAGCCCTGTCCCTGATTGATATTGTTGACAGAACAGAACAACTTCTCAGAATTTGTGTCTATCCCAGCTATTGTCCCCCTTTATCACAGCTTTGATCCCCTGAGGGCTGGGTGCATCTGAAACTCAGTAAAGAAGTCCTCTGGGTCAGCCCCGCCCTGGTATTCTGCTGTCTCTGCATGTGTATTCTAATCCCCACATTCTGCCCAGGCCAGTCCCACCTCAGGCATACCCTTTACTCTGGGAGTCTGCGTTCTATCCCAGATCTGTTCCGCCAGTGGCCACCACCAGAAAAGCTGCCCAGCCTCCCCTGGTTGCCCAGAGAGACTGTGTGTGTTCCTTCAAAATATCACCAGGGGTGTGAGCCCCACTGTCACCCTTCCCACCACTGCTGGTGACTCGGGGTACCACCTCTCCCTCAACTGATTATCTTCTCCTTACTCCCAAGCCAGAAAGTCAGCACAGATCAGCAACAGTCCATGCCTGGTCTATACCCCTCAAGAAAATGCCCAAGAATCTGGACTCCATGGGGGACAGGCTTCCAGGCCTTGAGGTGAGAGTGGAGGGGAGTGCCAGGAGTTCAAAATTGCAGATAAAGAGTATATACAGTTTTATACAGTTTTATGCCTGGCAGGAGAGTGCCATGACACCCTAGTAGGGGAAGGAGGTCTGGTTTTTAGAAGGTCTCTCTTGTGGGGCAAAATGGGAGGATATTTGGACTCTGCTCACTTGTTTGTATGCAGTTATGGCGTATACTGCAAGCTGTTCTCATGGGAGAGGGGACTCCCATCTGCTTGGCAATGGATTCTGTACCTTTTGTTTGTATCCTTGGGGTTGTAAGTCGCCTCAGCAGGGTTGATGTGTGTTCTTTGACCTTCTCTTTTGGTTCAGATCTAAACCATTGGCTTTCTTGCTAAATTTCTGTCCTTTAACTCTCTTTCTGGATGGGAGCCTCTGTGGAAAGCTGGCTACAGACCGCCATCTTGGCTCAGCCCCCAGCCCTTGGTTTTAATCTAAACTGACACAACTAAAGCAACTCAGCTTCCCATCTGTCCATTGTTCCTGCCTCATAGTGGTGTTGTCAGAATTAAATGAGAATATGTGTCACAGTCTGTTGCTTTATATTGTTGAGTGTGTCTCATCATGACGATGCACCACTTTGTTTAACCATTCATCAGTCGGTAAGCTTGTTGTTTCCACTTTTTATCATAAACATTGCTGCCACAAGCATACAAGAACAAGTCTTTGTGTGGATATATTCTTTCCCTTCTCACAGGTAAAGACCTAGCCGTAATTCTGTCAGGTCAAAGGGAAATGTATGTTTACTTAAGAAACTGCTAAACTGTTTTCCAAAGTAACTGTACCATTTTGCATTCCCACCAGAAATTATTAGCGTGCCAGTTGCTCCCACATCCTTGCCAAAATTTTATCATTTAACATTTCATATGTAAAGACAGCATACAATTAAGCCTATGCTTTAATTGATATAACATGTACATATGAATTTGTATGCACATGCTTATATACTGGGTGTCCACAAAGGTCAAGTGCAACTTAAAAATTAAAATTAGTTTAGGGGCAGAGCCTGTGGCTCAGCAAGTAGGGTGCTGGCCCCATATACTGAGGGTGGTGGGTTCAAACCCAGCCCCGGCGGAACTGCATCAATAGCCGGGCGTTGTGGCAGGTGCCTGTAGTGCCAGCTACTTGGGAGGCTGAGGCAAGAGAATTGCCTAAGCCCAGGAGCTGGAAGTTGCTGTGAGCTGTGTGACGCCATGACCACTCTACCGAGGGAGATAAAGTGAGACTCTGTCTCTACAAAAAAAAAAAAAAAAAAAAAAAAAAAATTAAAATTATTTTAAATTGCAAATGAACTTATGGACACCTTGTATATGTATGTGCACACACATACACACCAAGCAAATACAAGGAACTGTTCTTATTACCATTTTGTTTCATTTTCCTTTCTCAAAGAGGGGTCCTCTTGCTACTACTCTACTTCCTGCAGCCCACCCCCACTATTCTCAGTTCCCCCAACTGCTCCAGCACCCACCACCCCAGCACTCACACACACAGGTTGTAGTCAAAGCGTCTAGGTGAGGATGTTCATCCAGTGCTCCCTGGCACTCTCCTCCTGCCCCGCTTCTTCTACAGCCTGTGTCTCTATGGTCTCAGCTAGCGCTGCAATCCTGGTGTGTCACTCCTGACACCCTCCATTTCACAGGTGCCTGCTCCTTCCTTCCAAGTCGGGAGGAATTGGGCTTAAAATTTACCTTGTTCTTTAAGTTTCTCAAGCAGACCAGCCTTCCGCAACACTGCAGGGCCTTCTTCCACCCCGCCTCGTGGCTGAACAATTACAAAACAAAGAACTTCAGACATTTGTCGTGGCCATCCTCACAACAGGATCCCTCTTCATTACTTAATCATTTGTATGGCAACTATCATTTTTTGAGCTCCTACAGAGCCAGGATTGACAGTCCAGCTCTCTTTAAATTTGGGGCACCATATTTTGTGGTGTAAAGCTGACATCTAGCAGGTGCTCAAAAATTCTGTTAGATAAAACTCTCTGGCCATTTCCCCCTCTCCTTTTAGACTAGTGGGTCTCAACCCTCCTAATGCCACGACCCTTTAATACAGTTCCTCATGTTTTGGTGACCCTCCTCACCATAAAATTATTTTCGTTGCTACTTCATAACTGTAATTTTGCTACTTTTATGAATCATAATGTAAATATCTGATATACAGGATGTATTTTCATTGTTACAAAGGGGTCGCGACCCACAGGTTGAGAACCGCTGTTTTAGAGGACTAATCTTATAGACCTCCTAGTTTACATTATATTTGCTATGACACAGTCATTAAATTTCCCAGAGTAACTTTTTTTTTGAGACAGTGCCTCAAGCTGTCACCCTGGATAGAGTGCTGTGGCATCACAGTTCACAGCAACCTCCAATTCCTGGGCTCAAGAGAGTCTCCTGCCTCTGCCTCCCAAGTAGCTGGGACTACAGGCACCCACCACAATGCCCAGCCATTTTTTGGTTGTGGCCACCATCGTTGTTTGGTGGGCCCAGGCTGGATTCGAACCCGCCAGCTCAGGTGTACATGGCTGGCACCTTAGCCCGTTGAGCCACAGGCACCGAGCCACCCAGAGTAACTTTTTCTAGCATTATTTTTTGGTTTGATTAGAGTTGCTTATCTGTCCACTTTGGAAATTGCTTTTCAGCCCCACTGACTCTGTAAGTTGAGCCCAATTCCTAACCAACCTCCAGTGTAAGATTTGCTCTGGAGTGGAGCCTCTGAGGAGGCCTCAGTGCAGGTTGAGGAACAGGCTTTGCAATAAGACTGTCCTGTCTGGAATCATGCAAGTAGTGCTGTGTGACCTTAAGCAAATCACCAAACCTCTCTGAGCCTTGGTTAACTCAACTCTGAGATAAAAATAATACCCACCCCACTGTTTGCTCACTGTCTTGCAATGAGGTGAGGCAGGGAATGGAGCCCTTTCTCACATTCAGCTTTTTAGTCATCTTCTGCCCTCTAATCCCTTCCTTTGACTGCCTGACAGACTTTTACTTCCTTCAGGTGGGAACCAATGCTTATGAATAGTATACTGGCCATTTTACCCCTTCTGCTTTGTGGATTAAGGTAGAGAAATCTCCCTCTCAGTTCTCACAAGCACGAGACAATACACTTTAGTCTCATGACCATGTTTTAATGGGAGAAGGGCTGGGGGGGAGGGTGATTACTCCCTTTTTGCCAGATTTTAAAATTCTGTCTTTGTTATAACCTGTTCCAACCAAGGGTGAGAATATTGTGGATTTTAAAAGAAACACTCTGTGTCAGCAGGATGTCCTTGTATTCTGGGAGAGACCTTTGCAGGATTTCAGGGGAAGAGGCGCCGTATTTACTGACGGTCCAAGTGCAGTTGGTCCCTCACCTCTGGCCTCTCTCAACTGGTTTTGCAATAAGAAGCCAGAGTACATGGCAAGAGGTCAAAATTAAGAGGGGTAAAATGCCGCCCAGATCCGGGGAAACCGGGAGAAAGACTAATTTTTTTTAAATCAACCTTAAGAAAAGCAGCTCAAACACCTTGTCTTATTTGGTTTTGTCCCTTTTTCTCTCTCTCTCTTTAACACAGACACACCCTGAAGTCTCAGGTCTTCTGTCTTCTCATCCATTAACCAGAATGAGTGTGCATAAAAAGAAACGAATATCTAAATGTCACTGGCAGGTATGGAGTCACAGCTGGTGACCCTAAGGCAATCTCGAAGCTTCATAAATCCATTAGCCCTTTTAGAGTTGCTGACTTGCAGAAGGATTTTCTTTCTTTTTTTCCCAAGGAAAGGTGCATAAAGGATTCTACCTGGCTCATGAACTAACACTTTTATTAAACAGGATCATTAATGCCATAAGGTAATATGAACAGTTCACAAAAGTTGCATAAAGTCATAAGATTTAGGTTGTCTAAATTATCAGAAGTCTAAAGCTTACCACCTATCTGTTAAATTCTTCTATTAATTACTGAACTGAACAAATGTGTTTTAAGACTGTCTCTCGCTCTACAAACACAAAGTAACATCAAAAGCAACGAGACCAACGGAGCCTGAATGAGTGTTAGGACGCAGAAGCAGCCCCTTTCAATTAAAGAAAACTTTTTCTCTTAAAAAATACGAGGCACCGTTCAGTTGGTTCCAATGCGGTTGGCTTTGGGTGAGTTCAGAAGCCACAGGAGTGAGCGGTTGGTGTCTATAATTACACAGTGTAAAAAAATGGTGAGAGAACTTTAAAATACAGATTTCTGGACCACATTGTGTCAGAAAACTTAACTATCCAGACATTAACACCTTACAAATGTTAAAGTACAAAAATTTCAAATAAAAGCCAGGCATTTTACTCACCTGTCCCTTAGAGAAGGGAGCGCCGATAATGCCTATGGTTTTGGACTTGGAACTCATGCTCTGACCCTGCTCTTCACTGCACCCGAGCTCTCCAGTCAGTCGCCACCCTCTGCAACCCTCAACCACAGAGGGCACATCTTTCTTTTTCCACTTATAATTGGGTTGAATCTGTTTACTTTTATTCTAATGGGGGTGGCTGGTCCCACCTACTAAACCAAAGAATGACAGAGTCAACAGAAAGTCTTGCCAGTTCTTCATACATGGAATGGCCATGATTCCTCTGAGTCTAGGTCTCTAATTAAGTATGATTCGTGTTCTTAGTTCACACCCTTTAAAAAAAGCCAGCCAGATAACATTAATCTTTCAACAGTTGACATTTACATGTGGTTTCACAACCACAGTAACAAGTACTTGGTGTGTACTAAATAGCTGTGCAACCTCAGGGCAGGGCACTTACCTTCTCTGAGCCCTTGAGACCTTCTTGTAAAATGAGGACTGGCAATGGCAAGATGGTCTCTCATACCCTGCCAGCACTAATACCCTGAGTCAAGATTTCACACACAAGGATAGATGGTTAATCTAAGAGATGCATTTCATACACCACTAAGATATACTTTCAGTGAAAGTATATAACTTCCTTTTTTATTATAACTTAAAGAGAAAAAATAGCTGATTCATAAGCCAGAGGTGTTAGCCTTTTTTTTTTCTTGTTTTTTGTAGAGACAGAATTTCACTTCATTGCCCATGTAAGAGTGCCGTGGCGTCTACAGCTCACAGCAACTCCTGGGCTTAGGCGATTCTCTTGCCTCAGCCTCCTGAGTAGCTGGGACTATAGGCGCCCACCACAACACTCAGCCACAACACTCGGCTTTTGTTGCAGTTTGGCTGGGGCCGGGTTTGAACCCCCCACCCTTGGTATCTGGGGTGGGTGCCCTGCCCACTGAGCCACAGGTGCCCCCTGGTATTAGCATTTTTGAAATATGATCTGCAGAAAAATAATTGTTACAATCCTAATATCATAATCAAGGTGCAGACATTAAAAAAAATATCTAACATTGAGTTTTTTGTCATGTGTCAGGTGTTACTTTATATTACCTTATTTAATGATTATGCCCATTTTATGTCCAGTCTCATTTTTAGTGCCATTGTACTGATGAAGAAATTATAGCTCAGAGAGATCGCCAAAGGTCAGACACAGGTTGTAGAGGAAGTACCAAGGTTTAGCCCTGGGTATTCTGGATCCACCTAATCACTGGGTTTACAGGCTAAATTCTAGGGCGGTGTCAGCTGCTAACCACCTGGTGTCCCTGGAATGTTGTTTGTCATGGTGCCATGGTACACAAGTATGAATTTAGAAAAAAATACCATAAAGAGCCTTTCAACTTTAAAATTATATGATTACAATGTAAAAGAAAGTTTCACTTAATAGAAACTAATTTCTTTTTCCTATTGGTGGAGGAGAACATTGTGCAGTTTAAGTTCCAGAGTGGAGAATTTTGTCTGCTCTATCCCCAGGGCCTAGAATAGTGCTGATATATGATAAGTTTACTCAGTAAATATTAATGAATGTGAAAACCAAAGTCTCATGGGTTCATGTTGATAGAAACATTTTCCAAATAGGCTTTTGTCTTTTACTTGTATATCCTAAATATTGACTTGTGGTATACCTAATGTAGCCTAGATATTAATCTCTTATGGTACTGACTTTACAAGTAACTTTTCCCAATCTGTCAGAAATCTGGTACCTTTATGTTGTTGTCACTCAAAATCCTTAATTTATAAATAAACACTTGTATAATTTTCTCCTAACACTTCATGCTTTGCAATTTTTATTTTATTTGTAAGTCCTGCCCGTACCCCCAAATCACAAGTATGTACTCTATATTTTCTTCTATGTGTTTTAAAGTTTATCTTTTTTCAAATTTAGTTCTTTAATCCAGCTGTAGCCACCTCTGTATGTTGCATAAATTTTCCAGCTATGTTTTTCCTTTTGTCATCTGCTAGTGTCCTCAACAACACTCACTGAACAGTCCATCCACTTTGACGTTGATTTGAGTGTTATCTATCATGGAAGTCTTTCTTCTATTCCATCGACTTATTTGCCTATGGCTTTTCCAGGTCCATAATGCCCTATCATTATGGCTTTATAGCAGAACTTATCATTGTTTGGATGAGAATTACATTTTTGTCTTCTTTTTCAAAATTAGTTTATCAGATATGGGCCTCTATTCTATACATTTAGAATAAGTTAATTCATTTAAAAATCCTGCTATAATTTTTACTATATTTATAGATTAAGCCATAGAGATTTGTAAAGTTTCTGTTTTCATTGCCAGATTTTTTTCTTTGAAGAATTCTAATCTCCTGTAAGTTCTTCCTGTACTCAGGTGAGATTGCCTTCCTGTCATTTGACCCACCGGTCACAACACTTTGATTTAAGTAAAACATACTATCACTTGGCTGCCATTTTTTCTTGGGTTTCTGTACTTTGGGCTGAATATCTCAAATACCTCACCAGTTTCTTGTATTACATGATTAATACTCTCCTCCAGGTCACTCCCTCCCAAACATCTTCTGCCTATGACCTTCCTAAATGGGCCACCCAGAACAAAGAGCATATATCCAAGTATAGGCTGTCATCTGACCCAACAAACACAAATTTGGTAATGATTGACTTTTCCAGGTCACTGATAAAAATGTTCAACAGGGCAGTAGTTTTGTAAGTGCACGGGAACTCATATTAGCATAGCTCCAATAATTGATCGTCCATCTGTAGGTATGACTGTTCACTAATTTCCAACTCAACCACTCCGTCTTGTTCATAAGAACACCATAAGATAATTTATCAGGTGTCTCAAGATACTCTAACCACACTTTATCACCTTTGTCATGTCCTACCCTAACTTCTCTATAAAAGGTTATGAGCCAACCCTGAAAATCCTGTTCTTGGGGAACTCATGCTGACTTCTAGTGATCACTGCTTTGTTTTTCTTATAAACACAAATCTTTTCCATGTCCAAAGCTACCATCTCAACCATTCTAAAGGAGGAAAAGAGGGTGCATCTTTTCTTACATTGCTCTCTCAAAGATCTACTTTTTTTCTATTCAGTACTTTCATTTATTTGTGGAGTATATATACAGCAGTTTCTTCTCCTAACAATATGGACCTCTCTTTTTAAAAAAATATTATCTGTCATTTTCCTGAGGATGAGACCACTTAATATTTGGTTGATTCAAAGTGACTGGGATGAAATCTGGCACATAGTAGACCCTTGTTTCATTTTCCTCTGGCTCTTGTAACAAAGTTCTTAGACCACACACTGGGTGCCTTAAAATATCAGATATTGGCTTATACATTGGAGGCTAGAAGTCTGAAACTGAGATGCTGGCAGAGCCATATTATCTTTGAAAGCCGTGTGGAGTCTTCCCTTGCTGCAGGAGGATTTAGGGCAATCTTTGGCATCTCCTGGCTTTTTAGATTTATTGCTGTATTCCTCCTTCTCCACATGGTGTTCTTCCCACATCTCTCTGTTTTCACCTAGCTTTCTTTTTATAAGGACACCAATCTTATTGGCTGAAGAGCCCACCCTGCTGTACTATGACATCATCTTAACTAACTATATCTGCAGTTAACCCTGTTTCCAAACAGAACTACATTCCAAGGTATGAAAGTTAGGACTTCAACATATCTTTGGGGGCTATAATTCAATCCCTAAAAGCCCTCAATTAACATTTTTGAAAGTGCACAGGGAGAGTGAATGTAAAAGTTGCATAATGAAAAGGGCTAAAAAAAATGACATACCTCTTGTCCTCTACCTGTTTCTCTTTCTGAGGCTCCAAACTGTGACCAGTTTCTTCACTGTCTTTTCATCAGCCAGCTAACAAATAAGAATTCAGATGAATCCTGGGACTTTAAGCACTTCTGCAGAACCCTGGATCATACACAAAATCTGAAGGACTATATTGTCAGTAGGGTGATTTCAGGGAAGAATTTTGTTCGGTGCCTTGCCTTAGACCCCTTAAATACCATTCAGGAAGGATGAATCTGCTCTGAAACACTAATGGTTTTATGGAAATGTTCAACCTGGATGATCTTTGGGTAAGTTACCTAGTCATGTCTCTGATTAGGAGCTCTCTTAACATTTCAGGCACACCAGTAGTCTAAGCAGATTGGGAAGCCACAAAAAGATCGTTCATGCCCAGGCTGGCTGCAGTGGCTCACGCCTGTAATCTCAACAGTCTGGGAGTCCCAGATGGGTGGATTGCCTGAGCTTAGGAATTCAAGACTAGACTGACCAAGAACAAGACCCCATCTCTAAAAATAGCTGGATCTGTGGCAAGCACCTATAGTCTCAGCTACTTGGGAGGCTGAGGCAAGAGGATCTCTTGAGCCCAAAAGTTGGAGGATGCTGTGAGCTATGACACCACAGCACTCTACTGAGGGTGACAAAGTAAAACTCTGTCTCAAAAACAGAGGATCTTTGAAAATTCTAAGACAACATGCAATGGGAAGTTTACTTTATGAAACTGCTAATGACATTTCCCAAAAGGCTAGATATATAAAAGATACCCACTCTCTGTGTAGACAAGAAGACCATAAACTCTAGTTTTCCAGAATCAAGAACAAATAAATTAGAGTCACTGCTAAGATTACAAAACATTTTAGCTTGGTAGAGTCTAGCACTTTCAAAGTAGTTTTATGTTTTTTTTTTTTAAACTATGTCCTGCAAATTCATTGCTGAAAGACAGAACTCATCTTGCATACCTAACTGCACACCTATGTTCTGTGAGTGATTTGAAACACATATTTCTACTAAGGAAGAGGTGAGCTGATGAAGATGGAGGCCTCCAGCCATCTAGATTCCTTACTAAATAATCAATAGTGTTTATTAAATAATCCTTTTCCTTAGTGTTTGCTTCTATGCTCTTTGCTCTGTGGGATCCAGAAGAATAATTTGTGGTTAATGCCCTTAACTCAGGATCACAGATTGCATGAAATCATCATCGTTCTTTATTTAATTCCTTTTAATCCAGTACAGTGCCTCAGTTTTTCTTTGTCTTACATAAACTTAATACTTTCAAACAGATTCTCAAGTTACGTATGTCTGAGGTTTTCTTTATTTAAACTCACGTTTTGCATTCTTCAAGAATACCACAAAAATAATACCGTGTACTTCTCACTGTATCACATTAGGAGGCGTTTGATGAAGATTTGTCCCATTATGTGGATGTCAACTTTAATCACTTTGTTCAAGTCATATTTGCCAAGTTTTTTCCCCTGGAAATTTATTGTTTTTCCCTCTGTGATTAATAAGTATCTTGTGGAGATGATACTTTAATTATCCTGTTTCTCATCATACTTACCCACTAAGTTTAGCATTCATTGATGATTCTTGACTAAAATGTCTACTACTGTGATTTTTGTGAAATGGTAATTACCATTTTAATCATTTTTATATTTATTAGTTAAATTCTACTGTAAGGAGCAGTTTTTATTTCCTCCCTAATTTATTTACTGATTCAATTATTTGTATCCCCTGGGCTCATGAATTCTTATTTTACTCTACGAGTTATAATCAATTACTATCATTTATTTTGTTGACTTGATTGTTCCAACTTTAGCTACCCTTTTAAGTTGACTCCTGTATCTGTTATATGATCCCCACACTTAGCGAACATTTCTTTACTTTCTTGTACCATAAGATATTCCAGGATCATCCTGTAACTTCATCTCTTTCTTTCTCTTGTCCAGCCTTGGAATTATCTATTTGTCTAAGGAGCACAGGTCCCTTTTAGTTGAAAATGTTATGTGGAGACCAAGATGTGTGTGCAGGGGTGCCCTCTGGTACTGAGAAATCAATGTCTTTTCATTTGTCTCATATCAAAGTTGTTTCAGCAAATAGGGCTAGGAAATATGCGTACGGGTGCTCACACAATCTATTCTTATTTCTATACCAAGTTGACTGAATATATATTAAGATCATGAGTTCACACTGATCCTCTGACCCAATACCGCAGAATGGATTCTAGCCTTTTGCCTTTCCTATATCTAACTCCTTTTTCTGACTGTGAGGAACCTGGCTTTCATTTTTCACAATTTATTTATTTGGCATATGTATTTCTTCTTTGGCTTTTTCATCAGGCCCTTTGTCCATCTTTTGTTATCCTTTGTTTTTCCTTGGCCATTTTTAAAAGCTCTTCTTATACTAGTGCTATTGGCCCTTTGCGGTTCAAATGCATTTCAAACATTTTTTTCTTTACTGTAGTTGAAATATTTTTCCCTTTTTTGAGTTGATGGATATGTTTAATGCCTTAATTGTGGTGATGGTATCACAGATTCATCAAAATGTATACATTAAATATGTATAATTTTTTGTATACCAATTATACCTCAATGAAGTGTATATTTTTCTTAATTTTGATAAAGAATTAAAAACATCAAATTTATCAACTACTCTTTCATTTTTTTTTCAAACAAAAAGTCTCGCATATTTATTACTGCACCAGCTTGTTAGTGAAGAGCATAAAACAAAGAGAAAACTCATTTTCCCAATGAAACGTGGCCAACTGTCCAACTGATGATATTGTCAGCTTGACTGGGTAAGGTGATAGTGACCTTGACACGAATAAGTATGTGCCATCTCAGGTGCAATTCCATGTAGACCCAGCGAATGTAGTCCCAGACGAATTCCTGGTTCGTCTCCATGGTCTCCTCTTCAAGTTATATCTGATTTTACTGCCAGTTTTCATTTGAATCCACTGGGGAATGGGACAATTTTGTTCCATTGGCCAGCAACCGCTTGATTCTGAAAGTCTTGTGAGATTATGTGGCGACAAATGGGACTAATCACACGCCCACAATGGAGTGGGCGGGGCCATTTCCTTCCTTAAATGTAAGTATAAAGTTGAGAAAAAAGAAGGAGGTGATGTGCACTGACCAGCTATACCTCAGTGTCCCCTGAAGGTGAGTAACTGAGCCTGACTGGATTTCACTGTGAAATGTGAGCCAAACCCCTCCCTTTCATTCAGGAAAAGCAACTGTCATATAAGTCGAAATACACAAACACTAACAAGACACCAAACCTAATGTGGAGGAAGGCCAACCTGAGTGAAAAGTCCAAATTATTCATTCAAGAAAATGTTGCATTGGTTCCTTCAAATAAAATAGTGACTAAAAGTACTTCATTTTTGTGGTAATAGATACCTCAGATTAACACAACAAATACAAACAAATGATGGTGCTGAAATACTACTCATTTTAAATTATCTTAATGAGGTTAAACATTTTCATATATATTATGTCATTTATACTTCTAGTACAGCTGGTTGCCTTTTCTACCACCCATTTGATTGTAAACAAGAGTAAGAAAAACTAAAATGTTAAATGGTAAGTAAATGTTTTTTCTGTGTATATTTAGATCATGTAAATTGATTGATGATCAGTATGTTAAGTTGTGATACTTGAAATTTTCAAATTAGCTTACTTAACATCACTTTTTGTTCTTAATTATAAATAGCCTATCATAGGCTGTAACGTAATAAACTGTATGTGTAGTAATCAACTTTATGCAAAAATTTATTATAATTATCATTTGGTTTTTGTACATATTAAGTAGAAATTTTGCTCCCTTGGTGTTAAGTGAAAGCTTTCTGGAGAATGGAGGATGTAAAGAACTGTTTTTAAGTGAGGTGATGACGCAGCTCTTTCTTACCTCATTTGATGTTAACAATTAAGGAATGATTGTGAAATGTATGAATACGTATTAAGCAATTTATACAGGTTCAAGTGGCCCTGTGCATGAGCAGGAATGCCGAGGCCAATGTTCTCCAGGGGACAAGAGGCTGAGCCAAAGCAATCCCTGAAATAACCTGTGCTGTGCATGGTTGTTTTTGGAAAATATATGAAGGATCA
Source organism: Perodicticus potto (assembly GCA_963574655.1). Taxonomy (NCBI): domain Eukaryota; kingdom Metazoa; phylum Chordata; class Mammalia; order Primates; family Lorisidae; genus Perodicticus; species Perodicticus potto. Next base: position 8,156 of record CAUYRH010022879.1, on the reverse strand, counting down.
ACTTCCAGGAGCCCATGACGTATGGCCTCAGGTTCACCATCTTTCCAGCTCTATTACTAAGACCAAAACAAAGAAAAGACTAGAGAAACACAATTATGTGCAAGGGAAGGGAATGATATTTTAAGACAGTAAACCTATTTCTCCTTTTTCTCTGTATTCCTCTTTCTCTTACCCTTACCCCAGAGAGAACCAGGGTTGTGCTCCTGGTCTCAGTGGAGGAAGGTGGAAAAGCAGAGTTGGACAAGTTGCGAAACTTCCTGGCTTTTATTACCCAAAATCCTGGAATAGAAAAAGGTTTGGGGAAGTAAGTAGATAAAATGAGGATTTATGTCTAAATAAAGTGTTTTGGCCAAAAATGTAAAAGGAAAAGAATCTCTTCCAGGAAAAACCTAGAGATTCCCTTGAGATTTGGAAGCCACAACAACAGAGGGCTCTGGTCCCCCAGAGGTGGTAAAGTCTTGGCTTTTGGGGTAACTAGTTTTTCTATTTGCTCTTCCCCACTCCTCCTTGTAATAACCTTGTCGGGCATAACAGAAAAGTGTGTTTTCAGCTGGGTGGAAAACAATCAGAAGAATTTCTGCTCCAGTCACAGCTTGGCAGCAGCTGAGGACCACTGGATCCACAGATACTTTCATTCTGGTTTGTGGACACTTCCATGGCAACCTGCATGGCGCAACATCCAGATGGGACGTTACTCACATGGAAACCTGGCCCTGGGCGAGGCCGTGCCCCTACTTAGGATAGGGCAGTGCAAGGAAACTGCAAATGGCTGAGGGTATTTCTTGCCAGGTGGAAGAGGAGCCATGACACAAAAATGAAGATACATTTTAGGAAATAAGAGAAATTCTATTTTTCCAAATTTGATATAATGCGCCATAATGCTGACATTATTTGATTTTTTAACTAAAAACATTTAATAAATCATCTTTATTTAAAAGAAATGGAATAAGAACTATCTAAGAAAACTCTCAAATAAGGTCATTATTCCTACATTGGGGAATTCTGCTAAAATTTAAAGGTTATCTATCAGCCAACCTCTAAAGCTCTTAGACGCTCGTCCGTCGTGAAGTCACAGGTGTGACCACGGGCAGGACAGAGGGAAGTTAAGTCAGGAGAAGCCACAGGGAGGTACGAAGGCAGTAGAAAAGAGCTTTATAAACTGAAAGGGGCCTAGAAGATTCTGTGTCGGACCTAGGTCAAGACAGCCTTGGGTTTATTGAGGATCCTGTCATTCCTCTTATAAATGATACATGAACTAAGATTTGAGCCTAAAACATAAAAATAAAAAAATCTCTTGCAATAATTTCTGGCTGTCATTTTGGAATGAATAGATGGAAGTTTCTAATTGACTTGGCTGGTCTCAGCTGATTTGAGAAATTAGCAGGTTTACTTTATTCCCGAGGGGCTCTAGTTTGGTATTTCTTAGATTATCTCATCTTTCTATAGGAATATACGAATCTAATTTTGTGCACATTTCTTATCTATCCTAGCTCCTGAAGTAATCTCTTTCTCTCTCTCGCCTTCCCTCCCTATATATATAATTCCTAAACGTAAAAGAAGTGGAAGAGTTTGCTCTTTCCTCACACATAATTAAATTATTACCTGATCTTTCTTTACGTCTAACCATCATATGTCATGCTTCCAGCACACAGAAAGAAAATGAATTCCCTATTCTGTGTGTGAGAGATAAAAATGACTCAAACTTTATTATCTTTTAAAATCCAAGCTCAGAAAATAAAAATTAGTCTCACATAGAAACTGGAACACAGCTCTCAATCCTGGGATAATTAAAAAAAAAAAAAACCTTCATTGGACATTTCGCCAGTTCTTAATTATTTGTTGATGAAAACTGAATCACAAGGAGAGGAGGAGAACTACTTCGGGAAACCTCCACAGTCAGCCTGGGGCTCTCAGCTCCAACTGCTCTCAGCGTGCAGAGCACTCATCATGTCATTTAATAACACCTTAACAGTGAATAGCATGTTGGTCTGGAGGGGCATCCTAATCCCCTCTAGATTAAGGAGCATACATGGAGTGTCCATTTATTTTGTCCCCTGAAAGCATTTGGTATGTGCTCAAATAAATGCTTTTGAACTGAATGGGTGTATTGGGCAGGGTTGTCCGGAGAAACAGAACTATTAGGAGATATACAGATGTGTAGAAAGAAGCTCATTACGAGAGACTGGATGGTGGAGGCTGAGAAGGCTCACCACTGCTGCCTGCAAGCTGGACACGGAGGAAAGCCAGTGGTGGAGGGTAGAGTCCCAACCCAAGATCAAAAGTCAGCGAATCAGGAGTGCCCATGTCCAAGGGCAGGAGAAAGTAAATGTCCCAGCTTTAGCAGGAAGAAAATTTGCCTTTTCTCCATTTTTGTATTCCTGCCGTCAGTGAACTGGGTGGCGGCCTCTGGCATTGAGGAGGGTCATCCTCTTTACTCAGTCTACCGATTCAAATGCTAATGTCTGAAACACTTCACAGACACATCCAGAAAGAACATTTTAGCAGCTGTGTGAACACATAAAATTAACCATCACAACGTGTAAAAAACTTTAGGTGGAAATTATTAGGGTCATTTTCAAAATCTCTTGTCTAAACAAAGTTCTGATGGTCATTTTAAAACTTGAACAGATGTAATAAATTCTGGTATCTTCTTGGTCTTTTATAATGTAAAATACACTTTCAGGTTATGTATGTCATTTGATCTTGATCCATATAGTCCCAGTTTTTGAAGTGGAAATAAGTTCAAAGGTGTTGATTAACTTGCCCAAGCCTAATTTTAACTAGTAGAGTAGTTAAAGTCTTAGTAGAGTTCTTTTTGGTCCAAATGTTATTGTTTTACTGGATAGTTTTGAAATATTTTTGTCCCATTTGGTTACAGGTTTATCCCATACAAATGTTAAATAAACCAACACTTTAAAAATGCATTTAAAAAGTAATTCAGTCCAAAAGTAGTCCCAAGATTTCTTTTTTTCTTTTCTTGTTTTTTTTTTTTTTTGAGACAAAGTCTTACTCTGTCACCCAGGCTACAGTGCATAGGATGCAGTGGTGTCATCATAGCTCACGGCAACCTCAAACTGTTGGGCTCAAGTGATCCTTCTGTCTCAACCTCTTGAGTAGCTGGGACCACAGGCACCCACCACAATGGTGAGATAATTTTTTAGTGGTGATGGGAGTCTCACTCTTGCTCAGGTTCGTCTTAAACTACTGAACCCATGGGATCCTCCAACCTCAGCCTCCCAGAGTGCTAGGATTACGGGTGTAAACCCCCATGCCCGGCCTACTCAGTTGATCTTAAAGTACTTGGCTGGAAACTCCTTCAGTTGGTGACACTTCATTTATATCTATTGATAAAAAGTAATCTAACATGAAGCAGTCCACATAACACTGACTTTTAATGTAGGTTTTACTCAGAGTTCACGCCAAGCTCTAAGGCAGTAATGTCTTTGGGCATTATTTCCATTCATTGCAGATTGATCATTCTGGGTTGCTTTTTAATATAAAATTGACCAGTTTAAAATGAAACAGTAGGAAGCAGCTTCATAAAATCTATATCTACATATGCTGTACAGATATTATTGAGTTTGTTGTGTATCATATCATTGAACGTTCCCCTTGTGAATCCACTGAATAATTTCTTTTGGAACTGAGTGTATAAAAGCTTTGCTTGGCCTGAGAAACTCCACTTTTTTTTCTTTTGGACAATGAATACTATGCAACTGACTTTTTTCTGGGGCTGTGTTTTGCAGGAAGCTCAAAGCCAAATTTATTTCCTACCTGGAGTCAATTATGTCAGACAGTATTACTTATTTGTGGGAGTGGTTGTATGTGTTTACCTGTACAATTCAATTTTATCTGGTCCTGATTATTTATTTTTGATTTTTTATATTTTCTGTGTTGCCTAAAAGCACCTTCAAATTCTTCATAATTTCAAAGCATGGAAAAAATAAACAAATAGTAAATTTTTTTTGCAACTAATTGATCACAACCTATTACAGATTCCTTTGTTCCTTCTCCACTCCCACTTCTCCACTTGACTAGCATAAAAAAAAAACAGTAATACTGTGTTTTGTATTGTTACTATAACAATAGTAAACTGTGTTTTGAAATACAGTTTAATCTTGAAATATCATAGGCTGATTTGCTCACATCTGTTGAAAAAGCAGCTCTAAATAGCTTGTTAAGGTCAGTGGAAAAAAGGGCCTTCGAGAATAGTCACAAATCCCCAAGAATATAAAATAATTCACACCCCCATCACACATGTCAATTTTAGCATTAGCTGTTATAAGCATATTAAAGCTAATTTGCCTAGAGAATGCTTAGAGAAAATTAGGATTAAAATATTTATAGAACAAATGCTTATAAATACACTTGCCAGTTGACTTACAAAAGGAAAAAGGAATGCAAGTTTCTAAGAGTATAAGAAAGTAGTCAAGCGGTGACCTATTCACCCATTGCAACGTGAGGAATCATCTCATACTCATTAGTTGATTTACTCATTCATTCAACTCAAATTTATAGAAAACACACTTTGTATGAGGCATCTTTTACTCTATTTTCAGCATGAAAACAAAAGATTATATGCATGCCAATATTTTATAAGACCAAACTTCCAAAGAAGGTTTAAGAAACCAGTGGTTTGTCTATACACAGACATAATTTCATAAAAGTTTTACATCCAACCATGAATATTTCTAATGAGATTTACTGGGGACACGGATCATTTCCATTAGTCAACCCTTAATCATTGAATGATTTTTTTCTTTCTCTTTTTTTATTATAGAATTGAACAGAGAAATACATTTCTACAATAATTGCTCAGAGTTCAATATCTCACTTTCAATAATGGATAGATAAATGAAAAAAAGGACTTAAATAACACAGTAAACCAACTAGATCTGACAGTACAGACCACTCTCCCAAACAACAGTAGCAAACACATTCTTCTCAGTGCCTCTGGGACATTTTCCAGGATAGACCCCATGCGAGGCCATAAATTAAGTCCTAATAGATTTTTTTTCTTTTAGTTTTTTGAACCAGGTTACATTGATTGCATTTGTTAGGTAAAGTCCCTCTTATAACTGTGTCCCATCCCCAAAAGGTGTGTCACACACCATGACCCCCCAGCCCCTCTCTCTGCTCTCCCCTTCCCCCACCCCCCACCATGTACTAGGTCATTAATTGTCCTCATATCAGAATTGAGTATATGGGATTCTTGCCTCTCCATTCTTGTGATGCTTTACTAAGAATAACATGTTCCACTTCCATCCAGGTTACTACAAAGGCTGTAAAGTCTCCATCTTTTTTGATGGCTGAATAGTATTCCATGGTATCCATATACCTCAGCTTGTTAATCCATTCCTGGGTTGGTGGGCATTTAAGCTGTTTCCATATTTTGGCAATTGTAAATTGAGCTGCGATAAACTGTCTAGTGTAAGTGTCCTTATGGTAAAAGGATTTTTTTTCTTCTGGGTTGATGCCCAGTAATAGGATTGCAGAATCAAATGGGAGGTCTAGTTTGAGTTCTTTGAGGATTCTCCATACATCCTTCCAAAAAGGTTGTATTAGTTTGCAGTCCCACCAGCAGTGTGAAAGTGTTCCCTTCTCTCCACATCCATGCCAGCATCTTCAGTTTTGAGATTTTGTGATGCAGGCCATTCTCGCTGGGTTAGGTCCCTCATAAGTTTTGCTTTTCCCTTTGCTGATAGGCCAAACTAATACTTTCTTCTCTTTAAAAATTAGATATGTGCCTTTGCAAAATATTTAAAATACTGGAAAGAAAAAAGAAGAGAATGTATATTAACCACAACTTTACTTCCTACATATAAATACTGATACTATTCTGCTATATTAATTTCTAATATTGTGTGTATTTCACATTTTATTCATTGGAACTGTTTTATATCTTTCTTTTTTCTCTTAGAATTATTTTCTTAAGATTTCTTATATTATTAACAATTCTTTGAAAAAATGCTTCTAAAGAAACAATATTTTATTAAATTATCACACCATTGTCTGGCGGCAGCTGGAGGCGTAATAGTGCGGGTCACGGACTTGGAGAAGTTCCGAGGCAGCGGTGGCACCGGCGACGAGGACGACAGCTGGAGCTGGCCTCGGGCTTGTAGCTCACAATGCCGCCGGTGGAGGAGCTCTATCGCAATTATGGCATCCTAGCCGATGCCACGGAGCAAGTGAGCCAGCATAAAGATGCCTATCAAGTGATATTGGATGGTGTGAAAGGTGGTACTAAAGAAAAACGATTAGCAGCTCAATTTATTCCAAAATTCTTTAAACATTTCCCAGAATTAGCTGATTCTGCTATCAATGCACAGTTAGACCTCTGTGAGGATGAAGATGCATCCAATTCGACGTCAAGCAGTTAAAGAGCTGCCTCAATTTGCCACTGGAGAAAATCTTCCCCGAGTGGCAGATACACTAACCCAACTTTTACAGACAGATGACTCTGCAGAATTTAACCTAGTAAACAATGCTCTGTTAAGTATATTTAAGATGAATGCAAAAGGGACTTTAGGTGGGTTGTTCAGCCAAATACTTCAAGGAGAAGACATTGTTAGAGAAAGAGCAATTCAATTCCTTTCTACAAAACTTAAGACTTTACCAGATGAAATCTTAACGAAGGAAGTGGAGGAACTTATCCTAACTGAATCCAAAAAGGTCCTAGAAGATGTGACTGGTGAAGAATTTGTCCTATTCATGAAGACACTGTCTGGTTTAAAAAGCTTACAGACAGTAAGTGGAAGACACAACTTGTGGAATTGGTAGCAGAACAGGCAGATCTAGAACAGACCTTCAATCCCTCAGATCCTGACTGTGTGGACCGGCTCTTACAGGGTACTCGGCAGGCAGGACCCCTCTTCTCTAAAAATGTCCATTCTACAAGGTTTGTGACTTACTTCTGTGAGCAGGTTCTCCCTAACCTCAGTACCTTGACTACTCCCGTGGAGGGTCTCGATATACAGTTGGAGGTATTGAAATTGTTGGCAGAGATGAGTTCATTTTGTGGTGACATGGAGAAGCTAGAAACAAATTTAAGGAAACTATTTGATAAATTATTGGAATACATGCCTCTCCCTCCAGAAGAAGCAGAAAATGGCGAGAATGCTGGTAATGAAGAACCCAAGCTGCAGTTCAGTTATGTGGAATGTTTGTTGTACAGCTTTCACCAGTTGGGCCAAAAACTTCCAGATTTCTTAACAGCCAAACTGAATGCAGAAAAACTCAAAGATTTCAAAAGCAGGCTGCAGTATTTTGCACGGGGTTTGCAAGTTTATATTAGACAGCTTCGCTCGGCTCTCCAGGGTAAAACAGGCGTGGCCTTAAAAACGGAAGAGAACAAGATTAAAGTTGTTGCATTAAAAATAAAAATAACATCAATGTTTTAATCAAGGATCTCTTCCACATTCCTCCTTCTTATAAGAGCACAGTAACATTATCCTAGAAACCTGTACAGAAGGTTGAGATGGGACAAAAGAGAACCACTGAAGATACAACTTCAGGTTCACCTCCCAAGAAATCTGCAGCAGGACCAAAAAGGGATGCCAGGCAGATTTATAACCCTCCCAGTGGAAAATATAGCAGCAATTTGAGCAACTTTAATTATGAGCAGAGAGGAGCTTTCAGGGGAAGTAGAGGTGGCCGAGGTTGGGGCGCACGAGGAAGTCGTAGTCGGGGAAGACTTTACTGAATAAGACATCACATTCTTCAGCATTGTCAAGAGCTTAATATACTTAAATACTACTACTTATTAATTGGATTGCTGGGAATGCCCCTTTAAATGGACTGCTGCCTTCAGCTAAAACTTATGTTCTTTATACCCTTGTATGTATGATCTACTTTTGTAACAGACCACAGTGTGTCCAGGATAAACCACAGCGATATTTTTGGATGCATTGTCCACAATGTTGACTTGTTTTTGCAATATTATTCAGACTTCCTATTGTGAATCTTTTCCTTTTAAACGTCTTGATAATTTGTTGAGAGCTGTTCAAGTTTAATAAGTCATGAAATTCAGTCTAGTTCTGATAACTGGTAAAGATCATCAGTTTTGACAGGTTGCTGATTTTCCTCTCCCATTTCTTAGTTTTTGCCCAATATATGGAGAAGAGTACTAGTCAATCTTAACCTTTTTTCATTCTTTT
>CAUYRH010022878.1:0-19421 GCA_963574655.1 Perodicticus potto | reverse complement strand
TTAGCATCATTTTTGTTTTCTATTGCGTCTCAATATGATCCCAAATCCAGAACAGGGCATTTATTTTTGTATTTTTTTTTATTGTCTTTATTATTAAATCATAGCTGTGTACAATAGTGCAATCAAGGGGTACAATGTGCCGGTTTCATACACAATCTGAATTATTTTCACTGATTAACATAGCCTTCCTGGCATTTTCTCAGTTATTATATGAAGACATTTGTATTCTGCATTTAGTAAGGTTCGCCTGTACCCTTCTAAGATGCACCGTAGGTGTGGCCCCACCAATTACCCTCCCTCCACCCCAACCTCATCCCTCCCCTCTCCTCTCTTGCCCCTTTCCCCATATTCTTGTGCTATAGTTGGGTTATACCCTTCATTCATTCTTAAGGTGATGCAGATGCAGAGTCTGAGCTTGCACCGACCTCAGAGGCAGTGCCTCCTTACATTTTGTGTCCTAGGAGTCTGTCTCTCTTGTCTCATCTGAGTCTGGACCCTGTAGTGCATTGGTATCATTATGTATCAAAGAGAAATGTTTCTCAATTTCCTCCATAGTAATTCTATGGTCTGAAAATTAACATGTCTTTTCAGGCAGCATTATATAAATCACAACATAAATGTGGAGAAATGATCTTAGATAAAATACCATTTACTCAATTTACTTGGATAAATTGAGATTTTATTTTTTTTTTATATTTTTTAGTTTGCAGAAGTACTGTAATGTTAAGATAACATTGAATAAACGCCCCCCCCCCCAATAAAAGGTGCTTTTTGGTTAAAGGTTGAATAGGATGGTACAATTTAAGGAACAAAGAATCTGAGTTTTTACTCTAAAAATGAACTAATTTAATAAAGAATTTACTCATATTTTTCTACCAAAAATGGAAATATGGAAATAGCATAGAGAGACAAATCCAAAACCATATTCAGTATTTTAATTTAATTTTCTAATGGACAAATTTACATATCTCCTTCACCCCTTCTTTTAAGTTAGTGTGATAATTCTCCATAATTGACTAAAGAGAAGTTTTTGTCAAGAATGGAATGAAATAGCCAAAAAAAGAAAATCACTGCTGCTTTTAAAAAACCAACTTTTACCAATTTTACACTCAAACAAAACCACACAATATTTGCACGATATGTGTTTTCAGTGTTTCCTTGGGGCCGGCTTTCCTCACCATCCAATGGCAGAGCTGTGGTCAGCCACTGTTTGTCATGCTGAACGGCAGAGGCTAACTTAGTTTCACATTATCCAGAAGCCCTGGAGAGAAGATTCTGACGTCCTGAAATCCCAAATGGTCATGGCTTCATCGATGCCAGTAGTGCAAAATTTGTGATAATCTTTCTTGTCCACCTTATAAATAGATACTTGAGTGATGCTATTCTGGTGCAGTATCTCCAAGGTTGTATTGTGGTCCTTGGTTGTGGCTCTCTTGTCCCCGTTGCAGAAACGTTCCATGGGAGACATGCTGCACTGGATGCTCTGTTTTGGAATATCTAACTTGGACACACAGGTCAAGCAGCTACTGTCATCGTAAAGAGCACTGGGCAGCAGTCATGGCCAGCAGCCACAGCGCTATTCTCTGAGACAAATGATACACTCAGGAGTGGTAGGAACTCTGTTTTCTCACTTAAGACCTGTACACTTTCTGAGGCATCAGCAACAAAGTGCTGTCATGACTGACCCAGGCAAGGCAGCTCCCACTAGCGGAGAAGCTGACCCCATGGACCCACCTGCCCCCAAACATCAGCTGACCAAAAGGCATCTTGCTACCTCAGGATATACTGGCTTTTCATCCTTTTCTTTAATATAGGCAGAAAAACACTCTGCATTTGAAGTCACATAATCCTGTTGCCAGCAAAACTGTTGGGATACTAATCCAAGCTAAGGACTGTGGAGTGAATAGGCTTTTTAATGTGTTTGCTTACCCACCAGTCATTTTCAGACTCAAAGTAGCAAACAGAAATGAGTTGTGCTCCGCTTCCCATAGCAAATTTGTTCTCTAAGGGGGATCACTTCACAAAAGTGGCTGCGTGATTAATTCTCAGGATCACCAGGGTTGGCTTCCAGACACCATCTTTCTGACTCCAGATGTAGGTATTGTGGTCAGCCCTACAAATGATGATGCAGTTGCTTTTGGGAGCCCATACCTGTGATGTGTCCATTGTACTCCATGAGTTCATGAGCTTTTAGCCACTGGCTCCTGTTTTTCTTAAAGATGTGCACTTTGTGATTATTGGGGCTAAGCGCAATTTGAATACAATCCCAGTTCCAGGCATGACAGGTGATTGGTTCTAGTAAAAACTGATGCAGGAACATTATTTTTAGAGTCTTCATAGAATAGAAAGCTGGGTTGGGGAAGGCCAGATGGGATGGGAATAGAGAATTCGTGGACTCTGGTCAGTTGATGCTAACAGGCTCCACAGGCGTGGATGGAGATTAGCTTGGGATTTTAATTTGTTTTGTTTATTTATTTTTGTATTCTACTATACTAGACTTTTTCATGCTTAGTTGTAAAATATTCTGACTTTCCTTCAAAATTTGCATAGTTGGTTTTTAAATGTAATTTTAAAATGACTCAAGCAATCAGGGTTTCTCATAAAAGAAATACCAAGCTTTAGTTTTATTTGCATCTCCATTCATATTTTAAATAAGTATTAAGGCACAGCCTGCTAAATGTTCCACAGTATCCATTCTACCCTTCTTTAGTAATGGAACCCTTGATTTCTAGCTGAGTAACAACACAATTATCCAAAATAATAATTCATCAGAAGTAGGTGTGGCTATTCTTTGCCCCTTCCTTCTTGTTGACTTGAATGGAGCAGTGTTGCACCATGAGGTTGAAATCTATGTTGAGAATGGAGGAATAAAAACACTGGAGACTGGGTCCCTGATGACTCTGTGAAGCTACTGCATCAGCACCAGAAGTTCAACATTTCTAAATACAGAAATAAATTTCTCTTTTCATCTAAGCTATCATTTGAGGCTTTTTATTACCTACAGATAATCTTAATTTCAACTAAAACTCCATTAACCAGAGATTAACTTTATTAAGATTTTTAAAAATAACAATTCCAGGAGGGTACACATATGTATTACAAAAAAGTATTTGATTAATTCAGTGTAATTTATCCTAACCTTTAGCAAAAGTAAGCCACACTGAAAAAAGGGTAGCTTTGTAGGAGGAGAAAAAAGAAAATTACAGAACATAAACTGTTTTGCTGGGGAAAAATGGGCTTAACTAAATTATCATTAAAAAGGTAAAAGCAGATTGAAGGCATTCCAGAGAGAGAAATCAGAAACATTAAGGCTAATTCCCATTTGTTCCTGATGCCCAGCTTATATCCTCTGACTAGGGTTCTGCAAAATATCCTTGTATCTTTAACAACAAATTATCATTTTTGCTTAAGCAAATGCAAATACATTGTTTCTGTTACTCAGAACTAAAAGAGTACTAACCAAAAGAACAACTGATCTATGTAAGAGCATCCCATTTACTCACTAGTATTCTAGTATTGAGGAACAGGGTAGGCTAGTAAGTAAAAATTTTACAAGTGAGAGAAGATACCTGGGAAGGGTGAGGTCTAAGAGAACAGAGGTCTTCTCAAGGAGATCCCAAGGATACACATGTGGGATCCTCCCCACTCAGCTCTTAACAATCTGTAGAAACTTAACTTCCTGAGACCGGGAAATTTCCACTTCTGTTAAATCCTGTAGTTCTGTAAGGGCTGGAACAGCTTCTCCAGCTTGATTCAAACTGACCAACGAGAAAGGTACCCATGGGCTGAAACTTTTTGACTGGAGATAAAAAGGGAAAGACCAAGCCAATTGGAGAACGAAGCCATTTGGAGATTTTTAGATTTGCCATAGCTCTGCTGGCTGAATAAAAGTCTTTTCCTCTTAAATACAGTGTTTTGTTCTCTCCATTGGGCCTCATCTTCCCACAACACAGGTAGCATAAGCTTAGCTCTTTTTCTCCCCAGATGTTACTGAATATATTAACAGCTTGGCGTTTCATTTTAATATTTTTAAGAAAAACTTTGTGTTTATTATTTTATTCAATTATATTTTGATTCTCATTCTTTTTATAATTTTCCTTGAAAAGATTGAGGGGCGGTGCCTGTAGCTCAGTTGGTAGGGCGTCAGCCCCAAATACCGAGGGTGGCAGGTTCAAACCTGGCTCCAGCCAAACTGCAACAACAACAACAAAAATAGCCGGGTGTTGTGGCGGACGGCTGTAGTCTCAGCTACTCGGGAGGCTGAGGCAAGAGAATCACCTAAGCCCAGGAGTTGGAGGTTGCTGTGAGCTGTGTGACGCCACAGCACTCTACCAAGGACCATAAAGTGAGACTCTGTCTCTACAAAACGAAAAATATATTTTTTTCCTTGAAAAGTTTGAGACATTTTCAATTTACATAGGATAGGAAATTAACACACTTGTGTGCTTATTGTTTTTCACCATGAATGGCCATTAGCCACCATTCTGCAGAGTTTTGCATAGACAGAAATGGAGGTAAAGAACTTTCTAGAAGGAGGCCTTCATGTGCAAAATATGGAAAGGGTATTAGCATGTGGTTTGAATTTGCTGCTAAAATAAGGAGGACTGCTGTAAACAACTTTGATTTCGGTTTACCCAGGGCTTCTCACAGTTTCTGTAATCTACTCAAGTTCAAAACAACTAAGTGAAAATTTTAGATTGTTTCCTAGAACTTTCTAGAAAGAAGCAACAACATGAGTGAAGGCCTCAGTTATTTAGCTGGGCCTTGAGATATGGATTAGGTTTCTACTTTTAGAGATGATACAAGTGAACATCAGTATCACTGTCAATCATTGGCATTCCACCAATAATGATCTTTGAAGGAGCCCTTCCTCACTCAAGAAATTGAAGTTGCTATGAACTATGATGATGCTCTAGCCAGAGCGACAGAGTGACACTCTGTCTATGGGACTTTATACTCAGTTGTATGAATTATATCTAGGAGTTGGCATATTCATAGTTACATATTTATTAACTTATACTCATTGCCAGTGAACAATAGAAAGCCACCATTGGGCCTAACTGATTTTCAGGGGTTTTTTTTGTTGTTGTTATTGTTGTTTTGTGGTTTTTTGCCGGGGCTGGGTTTGAACCCACCACCTCTGGCATATGGGGCCGGCGCCCTACTCCTTTGAGACACAGGTGCCGCTCTGTGCGTAACTGATTTTATTTTATTGCATGCTTGAGTGTTTAATGTTGGGTTACTTCTTTAAACGTTAGTCTTTCTTCCTAAATTATTTCAAAAAGTGTTGCGGTTTTCTCCTTTCACAAATGCAGAAATCAACCAGGCTCACTGCATTAAGGAGTGTACCATGGGGCTCTTCTTTTTTTTTTTTTTTGAGACAGAGCCTCAAGCTGTCAACCTGGATAGAGTGCCATGGCATCACAGCTCACAGCAACCTCCAATTCCTGGGCTCAAGCGAGCCCTGCCTCTGCCTCTCAAGTAGCTGGGACTACAGGCCATTCTTGGTTGCAGCCGTCATTGTTGTTTGGCAGGCCCGGGCTGGATTCGAACCCGCCAGCTCAGGTGTACGTGGCTGGCACTTTAGCCCATTGAACCACAGGCGCCGAGCCATGGGGCTCTTCTTTATGTAATCACAGAAGTGTAACTTTAAATTTACTTAAATTCTATTTTAATTATTTTTTAATTCTGTTACTTGGGCTAGAGTACAGTGGCTTCATTATAGCTCACTGAAACCTCTAACTCCTGAGCTCAAGCAATCTTCCTTCCTCAGTTTCCCAAGTAGCTGGAAATACACTCACCACCATACCCAGCTAATTTTCTATGTGTAAAGATGAGCCCTTGCTATTGCCCAGGCTGAACTCTTGGCCTCAAGCCATCCTCCTTCCTCTGCCTTTCAAAGTGCTAGGATTATTGGCATAAACCATTATGGCTGGCCTGCTTTAATTTTTTTTTTTTCGTTTTTTTTGAGACAGAGTGTCACTCTGTTACTCTGGCTAGAGCATCATTATAGCTCATAGCAACCTCAATTTCTTGGGCTCACGCAATACTCTTATTTATTGTCATCTATAGTTGGCTTTTTATATTGTGATTTTTAACAGAATTAGGTAAATAGTATTTAACAGCATACTTTAGCAAAAGTATCTGGCAACAATTTTATTTATATTCCTAAGCTCTTTCTTATAACTTGAATGGGACTTTATACTCAGTTATATGAATTATATCTAGGAGTTGGCATATTCATAGTTACATATTTATTAACTTATACTCATTGTCAGTGAACAGTAGCCAGCCACCATTGGGCCTAACTCATTTTATTTTATTGGTTGCTTGCATGTTTAATGTTGAGTTACTTCTCTAAACATTAGTCTTTCTTCCTAAATTGTTTCAGAAAGTGTTGCAGTTTTCTCCTTTCACACATGCAGAAATCAATAGTCTGAAGTGTTAAGTTTATGAGTATTTATGATAATGAAGGGTGATTAGTTACCTTTGGGAGTAGTTTGAATTTTATTTTGCAATGCAACTATATGCTTATTATTACTTTGTTTAGATTCTAGCTTTGGTTCTTTTTCCTGAATTGCCAAAAAAATGCCCTGGTCCGGATGGCTTCACACCAGAATTTTATCAAACTTTCAAAGAAGAGCTTATTACTATACTACACAAATTATTCCAAAAAATTGAGGAGGAAGGAATCTTCCCCCAATATGTTCTATGAAGCAAATATCACCCTGATACCAAAACCAGGTAAAGACCCAACCAAAAAGGAGAATTTCAGACCAATTTCTCTAATGAATATTGACACAAAAATTCTCAACAAAATCTTGGCCAACAGATTACAGCTTATCATCAAAAAAGTCACACATCATGATCAAGTAGGTTTCATCCCAGGGAAGCAGGGTTGGTTTAATATTCGAAAGTCTATAAACGTTATTCACCATATCAATAGAAGCAAAACCAAGGACTATATGATTCTCTCAACAGATGTAGAAAAAGCATTCGATAAAATTCAGCATCCTTTTCTAACTAGAACACTGAGGAGTATAGGTATAGGTGGCACATTTCTTAAACTGATCGAGGCTATCTATGACAAACCCACAGCTAATATTTTACTGAGTGGAGTTAAACTAAAAGCTTTTCCTCTTAAAACTGGAACCAGACAAGGTTGTCCTCTGTCACCATTGCTATTCAACATAGTGCTGGAAGTTCTAGCCAATACAATTAGACAAGACAAGAAAATAAAGGACATCCAGATGGGTGCAGAGGAGGTCAAACTCTCCCTTTTTGATGATGATATGATCTTACACTTAGAGAATGCCAAAGACTCAACTATAAGACTCTTGGAAGTCATCAAAAAATACAGTAATGTCTCAGGAAATAAAAGATATAAAATCAATGTCCACAAGTCAGTTGCCTTTGTATATGCCAACAACAGTCAAGATGAGAAGTTAATTAAGGACACAACTCCCTTCACCACAGCCCCAAAGAAAATGAAATACTTGGGAATATACCTAACAAAAGAAGGGAAAGACCTCTATAACGAAAATTATGAAACCCTAAGAAAGGAAATAGCAGAGAACTTTAACAAAAGAAAGAACATACCATGCTCATGGCTGGGAAGAATCAACATTGTTAAAATGTCTATACTTCCCAGAGCAATTTCCTGATTCAGCGCCATCCCTATTAAAATACCAATATCCTCCTTTCAAGACCTGGAAAAAATGATTCTGTGCTTTGTATAGAACCAGAAAAAACCCCGTATAGTTAAGGCAGTTCTTAGTAATAAAAACAAAGCCAGGAGTATCAGCATACCAGATTTTAGGCTGTACTACAAGGCCATAGTGGTCAAGACAGCATGGTACTGGCACAAGAACAGAGACATAGATACTTGGAATTGTATACAAAACCTGGAAATGAAACCAACAACTTACAGCTATCTAATCTTCGATAAACCAAACAAGAGCATTCACTGGGGGGGAAAAGGCTCCCTATTCAATAAATGGTGCTGGGAGAATTGGATATCCACATGTAAAAGACTGAAACTGGATGCGCACCTTTCTCCACTCACAAAAATTGAATCAAGATGGATAAAGGACTTAAATTTAAGGCACAAGACATTAAAAATCCTCAAAGAAAGAACTGGAAAAACACTGAAAGATATTGGCCTGGGGAAAGACTTTATGAGGAAGACTGCCATGGCAATAGCAACAACTCCAACAATAAACAAATGGGACTTAAACTGAAAAGCTTCTGTACAGCCAAGGACACAATAACCAAAACAAATAGACAACCTACCCAATGGGAAAGGATATTTGTGCATTTTGAATCTGACAAAAGTTTAATAACCAGGATCTATACATAACTTCAATTAATCTACAAGAAAAGAAGCAACAATCCCATACATCAATGGGGAAGAGAGATGAATAGAATCTTCTCTGAGGACAACAGATGAATGGCCAGTAAACACTTGAAAAAATGCTCATCATCCCTCAGTATTAGAGAAATGCAAATTAAAACCACCCTGAGATAGCATCTAACTCCATGGAGAATGGCCTATATCAAAAAATCTCAAAATTGCAGATGCTGGTGCAGGTGTGGGAAGAAAGGAACACTTTTGCACTGCTGGTGGGACTGCAAACTAATACAACCTTTTTGGAAGGAAGTATGGAGAAAGCTCAAAGAACTCAACCTAGACCTCCCATTTGATCCCACAATCCCATTACTGGGCATCTATCCAGAAGAAAAAAAAAACTTTTATTATAAAGACACTTGTACTAGGCTGTTTATCGCAACCCAATTTACAATTGCTAAAATGTGGAAACAGCCTAAATGTCCTTCAACCCAGGAATGGATTGGTAAGCTATGGTATATGTATACCATGGAATATTACTCAGTCATCAAAAACAATGGAGACTTCACAGCATTTGTACTAACTTGGATGGAGGTGGAACACATTATTCTTAGTGAAACATCACAGGAATGGAGAAGCATGAATCCTATGTATTCAACTTTGATTTGAGGACAATTAATGACAATGACACAGTGGGGTATGGGGGAAGGAGAGAGCAGACAGAGAGAGAAGGAGGTAGGGGGTGAGGGAAAGAAAACAGTGACTAATTCTCATATAAACTGGATTCAATTTTGACCAAAAAACATTACTTAAACATTAATTTTTAATTCAACTTGTTAATATGTTGTTTAAAATATTGCATCCTCATTTATAAGTGAAATATGTTTGTAATTTCCCTTTATAACAATGTATTTTCTCCAATTTCAATATCAAGTGTATCCAGATTAAGTAGAATGATTTTGAAATATTTCTTCTTTTTCTATTATCTGTAAGATTTGGCATGATCTGTTTTTTGAAATTATCTTTTACTTTTATTTGTAAATATTAGTTGTCTATTTTTTGAGACTTTGGAGAAAAAAAATAAGAAGTTAACTAATGACTCCCTACCGAGCATCAGAGTCAAAGCATTCTATAACAGACATACTCTTATTTGACAATGTGAATGTTACTCTCTTGGCATTATTATTATTAATATTGCTTAATATTTTGATGCATTAATCGTCTGTTTTCTTTTCTGAATGTATTTATCTTCGTTCATTCATTATGTGGTTTTGTTTCTAGTCCTTATCTTAAACATTGTTATTGTTACTAAAAAAAAAAAATAAGTAGTTTCAGGTGACAGATGGAGAAATTAATCATCTTGCTGAGCAGTTATTTTATGACTACCTCTGCAGTAAGTTGTAATTGAGTACAGTTTGGTATTTTGTTATATACACAATTGCTATCCAACTTTATTTTTATCATTCAACTAAAATTTGGGCCTGGTTTTGTTCAGAAACTTACTTTAAATCATTGCTTCCTTTTCAATTTACAAATGACTCTTTCATGTCAATTCAAGTTTGCAAAAATTATCAATTATTTTACTAAGCTTTAATACTACAAAGTCTTCAGGAATTCTTAGGCTACACAGGCCTCATCCTGTGATGAATAAGGCCCATACTCCTCTGTTGCCATTAATCATCTTTTATTACTGTCAGTATCCTACTGATTCTAATCTACTGCCTTATCTCATAAATAATTGTGTAGTTAGTGGTTTCCAATTTCTTTTTTGTAAATTTGGCAATGCTCAACAGTTTTTCAAATTAAATCTTACATGAACTCAAATATAAAATGAATGAGTGTGGATTTGCACTGTGGAAATAGAAGAGGGGGATCCAGAGCCCTGCTGTCAAGCTTCCATATCTGGTCTCCAATGTAGAACACTGACTGACCTACTGGAATCCCAGGCTACCACCAAACATTTTCCTTTCTTTTCTTTCTTTTTATTTATTTTTTTTTGAAGGCGGAGTCTCACTTTGTCACCCTTTGTAGAGTGCTGTGGCATCATAGCTCACAGCAACCTCAAACTTCTGAGCTCAAGCGATTCTCTTGCCTCAGCCTCCCAAGTAGCTGGGACTACAGGCACTGGCCACAACACCTGGCTATTTTTAGAGATGAGGTCTCTCTCTGGCTCAGGCCGGTCTTGAACCTATGAGCTCAGGCAATCCACCCACCTCGGCCTCCCAGTGTACTAGGATTACAGGCATGCACCACTGCACCCGGCCCAAGCATTTTCATATATTACTCTAGTCAATTCCTCTATTCAGAAGGATAATTTTTTTTTTTTTAGAAAATATTCCCTTGTATATATCATACATAGAAGGCAACAAAAAAACTAGATACATGATCTTATTACTCACCTCCATCAGTATAAAAAACAAAAACTGAAGTACGAGGTTTGAAAATTCAAATATAGGAAGACTAAAAAGTGAAAAATGCCTTCCTTAATGTTCTGAACACCCTCCATAATACCAAGACCCTCTCCTCAAAGATAATCACTATTAAGTTACTTGCGATTACTTTCAAATGTACATGAAGATTTATGTTTGTGTCCAGATGTTTATACGAAGATTTTACAATTAAGTTTGTGAACTTGTGCTAGATAAAGTACTACATGCTTCATTGGTGAATATTATTTCGGTCACCTTCAAAGTGCTCCTCTGGGGAAGCTTTGCACTGACACCTGCACCTAGTCCACCCTTCAAAGCAATTTTGGGACTCTTTTCCTGAAATGACCATCAGAGATGTCAGTCTACGAGGTTTGTTTGTGTGTGTGTGTGTGTGTGTGTTTTATTTCAAATGAATATGAGGGTACAGATGTTTGGGTTACCTTGTTTTCAATTCTAAGGTAAAGTTCAAGTTGTAGTTGAGCCTGTCACCAGAGGGCCTGGTGAACACCCTCACATTATGCACATTAGGTGATATTCCCACCAATCGCCCTTCTTCTCCCTCTCCTCTCTCCTCCTTGGTAGACTATATTTGTGTTTTTTCTTTCATGTGGGTGTGTAGTTGTTTATATATTGGTTTCATATTAGTATTGATTACATTGGATACTTTTTTTCCATTCTTGAGATACTTTACTAAGAAGAATGTGTTTCAACTCAATCCAGATAAACACAAAAGATATAAAGTTTCCATCTTGTCTTATGGCTGAAGAGTATTCCATGGTATATATATATCACAGTTTATTAAACCATTCATGAGTTGATAGGCATTTGGGCTGCCTCCATAACTTGGCAATTGTGAATTGAGCTGCAATAAACATTCTGGTGCAAATGCCCTTGTGGTAAAATGATTTTTGCTCTTCTGGGTAGATACCTAGTAATGGGACTGTGAAATCAAATGGAAGATTGACTTTTAGTTCTTTAAGAACTCTCCATACTTCTTTCCATAAAGGTTGTATTAGTTTGCAATCCTACCAGCAGTGTAGAAGTGTTCCCTTCTCTCCATATCCACACCAGGATCTGCAGATTCGGGACTTTGTGACATAAACTAATCTTACTGGAGTTAGGTGATATCTCAGAGTGGTTTTGATTTGCATTTCTCTGATGATTAGAGACAATGAGCATTTTTTCATGTGTTTGTTATCTGTTTATCTGTTATCTTGATAATTAAGTTGGCAATTGCCACTGTGCACTTAGGTTGGCAGTACTGTACAAACAACTTGGTAAGAGTCCATAAGCTTGACATATCAATGTCTTACAGCTGTGTTTGTGTCACTGTGTGGCAGTGTCTTGCTAAGTGTAGTTCATTATTGTTGTTGCATGGTTTTGTGTGCCATATGATGACAGGTCTGATGGTCATCGTAGAAAAAGAGTTCTAAAATTGCTTTAAAGGGTGGACTGGTATCAGTGCATAGCTTGCTGAAAGGAAGTACTTGGAAGGTGACTGTAATGATATTCACCAACAAGGTGCATAGCACTTTTTCTAGCATGAGTTTGTGAACTTAATTGTCAGAACTTGTATGTGTGAGTAAGGTTTTCTATACACACAGAAGGGTCACAATATACTCTACAATGTATTTTGCTTCATTTAATAATATATCAGCAGTGGTTTTTGTTTGTTTGTTTTTGTTTTAAGGAAATGAGGTTCCTGGCTTATCTTTTTTAATAGTAATTTTTCAGTTGGGTTTTGCTAGGTATGCTAACCAAACTAACTTCCAGATTAGCAAAAGCTTACAGACGATATGGCTATGTTCCTACTGCCTATGTCTGAGCATAATGAGGCATTTCTCAAGAGAAACATGGTAGTAAAATGCTAAGCCTTTCCTGTGAACATCATTTATTCTAGAATGTATCTGCTATGGAACATGGACCTCAAAATAATGCACAAAAGTAACTATTCACATAGCTATTACATACTTCACTATGAGAAAACTTCATATTCATCATATAAACAATGTCTCTATGGAAAATGTATTTAAAGCTCGAACCTGAAACCAGAAATATCTCTCTAGGCAGCATAGCACAGTGCGAAAAGTATGCGTTTTACAGGCAGGAAAATGTATTTAGAGTTTCATTTTGAAACCAGAAATATCTCTCTAGAGGTAGCATAGCACAGTGATAAAAGTATATGTTCCATACGCAAAAGACCTGAATTTTAATCCTGGCACTGTCACTACTAACTTTATCACTTTGAATCACTTTGAGCAAATTACTTAACTAAGGTTTAATTTCTCATATGTAAAATAGATTTTATATATATATATATATATATATATATATATATATTTCTCAGGTTGCTCTGTGGATCAAATGAGGTAACAGAACATTGCCTGGCATACAATATGGACTCAGTTCCTTTCCTTTCACATAAAGAAGGATTAAAAATTCTTGATTAGCTTCAAACTCCTGGTGAACTAAAGAGGGATGGTATAGGGAGCAGGCAATGAAGGAATAGGGAGACAGGGATAGGTTTCAGTATTCTTTATGGTCAAAATGGATAAGAGACCTAACTAGTTTCTTGATTCTGGATAGTGTCCTGTCACTGTCTTTATTCTTGCTTCCATGGATAATGGAATTGGCCATCTCCTTTGCTTTATATTTCTACCATCTGCTCCCTTCATTTAGAGTCCCCATCCCCTTTCTTTAGCAAACCATAGGACATAAATTTAGTCCTAGTTTCCCCCTTTAAAGTCATAGGGTTAAAAAAAAAATCCTGATATAAAAACAAACACTAGAAATGGACTACTGGATTGGCAAAATAAGGACTTTGGTGAACTCACTCTCCCTCTAACATAATAAAAATCTAGGCAGACAAATAAAATCAACTATTTCAGAACTCTGACATTTAACAAAAAGCACAGAATGAACTAAGAAATTGTCTATCCAAGACAACTGGATATGGCCAATTGAACTTCAAACTCCTTGAGAAAAACAGTAGCCCAGGCACCTGAGGTAGAGTATGGCTCTAATATCATACCATTAATGAAAGCGTCAGATTCTAATTCTTCCTCTAATGGAAGTGAGTAGGGAACCTGTAACCTTTCCTTTATCCCTCTGAAAGCAAGTTAGTCTTATTTTTACCAAAACTACCTATGAGAATTAAATAATCTAATATGGTAACAACTCCACACCCCATGAAGAGATGGCAAAAGTTATTTACCTCTTGCTAAAAAACTTGCTAAAACTAACACTTCTACCTTGCACATGAAAGATACCATAGTATTTGCAATCAGATCATTTAAATAGCTTTAGATTTTGTTTCAACACAGTGTTTTACCTTTCCATTTAGTTATTACCTATTAAAATTTCTACAAGAGTGACAATAAAGCCAAAATTGTAACTCAACATAAATCAAACCTACAACATTAAAATTCTCAACAAAGCACTTCTCTGTACCAAGTCTTAATCTTTCTAGTACATTTGTCAAAGAATAATTTCTATGCCTTCCTCTATATTACCGTAAGTTGTCTCTCATGCCTAGCTGCCTTAGAGTTTCTTTAAAGCACTAATCCTACAATTATAATATAATGCCTTTCTTCCTCTGATTTCAAAACAACATTTTAAAAACAATTCTTCCCCCAATCCGTGTTGTATTGTAAACATATGAGCTCTAAAACATATATGCAGTGTTACAGTATAATAGATTTACTTGGATTTTATTTTTAAAACATCAAAAGTAGCTAACAATGACCTTTCACAATTTGAATTAAATTGCATGAGGGAAAAACAGCAAATATTAATACATTTCATTATGAATAAAATCTTACCTTAGGAGAAGTAGACAGATCTTTTCCTGCAGAAACAACTGTGTTCTCATTTACTCCTCCTGTCTTTGGTGAGAAGACTGGTGGGGCTGGGGCTTTTCTTTTCACTCTCCTTTCAGTTTCCAGTTCTTGAATGGGATTTATCAAATTATTTGAAGGAGGAGTTGGTTTAGGTTCATAAAAAGGATTTGATCTAAATGAAAGAATTATTGTTAAAAGTCTCTCAAAAATAGTTTATTTTCAACTAAAATAATAAAACATGTACTGAAACAATAATTTTTGTATCAAATAAAACCAGAACCAGTAAAAACCAATCATTTGGAAGCAATGACTGTTTATCTTTTAGTCCATTTTTATCCAAATGTAAATAAAGTACTTCTTTTAAAAAGTATTTAAAGTTTTTTTTAATACAAGGCCACACTTAATTTGAAATATTATATATAGATATAGTCTTAGAAAAATGTTAAAAACAGTAACTTTAATACATTTTCAGCACCAAAGGAAAAGGAAGTAAAATGTGAACATGTTGATTTGTTTTCTCTTTTCTTTTCTACCTTAGTTCCTTTTCTTGTATTTCATCATTTCTTCTATGTTAAATTTTCTTCTCATTATGGAACATCTTTTAGTGGTTCATTCAGTAAGGTTCTGTTAATAGCAAATTCTCTCAAGCTTTAAAAATGTCTTTATTTCAGATTCATACTTAAATGATAGTTTAGTTTGGTACAAAATTCTAGTTGTCAGCTATTCTATCTCAGGGCTTTAGAGATGTTAGCCTAGTGTCAGTCTAATACTGCTCCTTTGTGAGTCATCTTATCTTTGTGGTGGCTGTTAAGATCTTCTCTTTATTTTTGTTTTAAACAAATTTACTATCATGTGTCTAGGTGTGGATTTCTTTTAATTTATCCTGTTTTCAGACTTTTTTTTTTTTGAGGCAGAGTCTCAGTTCGTTGCACTTGGTAGAGTGTCATGGCATCACAGCTCACAAAAACCTCAAACTCGTGGGCTCAAGTGATTCTCTTGCACAGCCTGCCAAGTAACTAGGACTACAGGTGCCTACCACAATACCCGGCTATTTTTTAGAGACAAGATCTCACTCTGGCTCAGGCTGGTCTCGAACACATGAACTCAGGCAATCCACCTGCCTCGGCATCTCAGAGTGCTAGGATTATAGGCGTGAGCCACTGGCTCCTGGCCCCAGACGCCTTGCATTTCCTGAGTCTGGTGATTCATGTGTTTCATCAGTTTTGAAAAATTTTTATCCATTATGTCTTCAATAGCCTCTTCTCTGCTCTAGAAAATCTTGTGAGACATATGTTGAACAATCAACCCACTTGTCATGTTTCCTACCCTTTCCATAGTTCACAAATCCTTATTCCTCTTATGCTAATTCTCTCACATCCCTGATCCAGTTGACTTTTTCTCTCTTCATCTGGGTCTAATCCTCAATTCTTCATGAATTTTTTATTTCAATAAGCATATTTTTTCATGTGTCTGTGTGTATGGTACCTCAGGTATAAAGATTTAAGTTATTAATCATCTAAACGTATACATTTTATAGTCTCTACCTTCAAATCTATTATTTGAAGTTCTTACATGTATAATCCTCCTATTCCTTTTGTCTTCAGACTTTTTCTCTTGGTAGCTATTTCCTGTGTATTTCATAATTCTAGATTGTGAGTTCAGGGCTTAATCTGAGGAAATCTAGTGTAGTCTGAGTTAGGAATCCCTCTCTCCAGAGTGTTTTATGCTTACATTTTCCAAGTACATTAGGAGCAAGTCTGTATATGTTTCTTACTTGGCTTAGGGGTTCCTAGACCATCCCATTAATACGCCAAATACACATGAGGGAAGACCTGTACTTATAAATTCTCAGGGGAGATTTTTTTCCACCTACCTGTCTAGGCCTAGGCAGAAAAGCTTCTTCATTAACTTCCTTTATGGGTAGATGTATACTTTTTCTAGTTAGTTATCTATTAACATAAAAACAGTTGGCTCTCTGTACCTGTGGGTTTTGCATCTGTAGATTCCAACCAACTGCAAATTGCAAATATTTGAGAGGGAAAAAAATGAATGGCTGTATTGTACTGAACATGTACAGACTTTGTTTCTTGTCATTATTCACTAAACAATACAGTATAATAACTATTTGCATAGCATTTAGCTTGTATTATCATAAGAAATCTAAAGATGATTTAAGTATACAGGAGGATGTGCATATGTTATAGGATAATTCTATATGATTTTAGATAAGGGACTTGAGTATCCATGGATATTGATAGGTGTGGGGGTCCTAGAACCAATTTCCCACAGATACTGAGAAAGAGCTGTATCTGAATTATAGGGTGATTATTTTTCCTGTTGCATGCCATTATTCTGATTCATATTTATTTGTTGCAATTTTTTCCAATACCAGTAGGTTCCTTAGAGTCTCATAATCTGTGAACACAGTAATAATTGAATTTCTGAGTCTACAGAACTAAAGGCCAGATCACCCAAATATAGTGATGCTTATGATACCCCTATTTCAACTGTGCATGTTCTCTGAGTTACAATAGTACCAAACTAACTTAGAACCAATACATAATTATCTATATATCTGCCTAAGCATTTATAAACAGATCACATGAGGCTCTGGGTACTAAGTAGAGACCAGAGAGAGTAAATATATTACACCTATGATATCATTCTCACTCTTGTTTCATAGCAATAATTAGTGTCATGTGATTCCTTTCCACCGACCTAGGATGCAGCCTCAGAATCTTTTACCTTAATGCTCAGGGTAGTTGCTTTTAACTAAGTGAAGTCACCACATACATAGAAAACTATTTGCTATTTGCTATCTTCCTGTGATCCTGCATTCAAAAGGAAAAAAAGGATGGGTGTGGCAGCACATGCCTATAGTCCCACCTACTCAGGAGGCTGAGGCAGGAGGACAGCTTGAATCCAGGAGTCAGCGGTTACAGTGAGGTATGATGATATCACTGGACTCTAGCCCTGGCAACAGAGCAAGACCTTGTCACAGAGAGAAAGAAGAGAGGAGGGAAAGGGAGAGGAAGGGAGGGGACAGGGAAAAAAAAAAAAATATATATATATATATATATATGAAAATTAGCTTTCAAACCAAAATATTCTTGTCTAGTTATCAAGCTATGCTTGCAGTATTTACAATCCCATGTTTGCCATATGTAGGAAAGCTTGGGAAAATCAAAGCAAGGAACAAACAATGTTAAAGTAACTAGTTGTTCAGAAAAAAGGTAAACATGCTTTCTAAAAAGAGGTAGAACATCTATAATATTCAGTCTAGAATGCAGGATTTACCAATAACATTACAAGTTAAAATTTATTAAGTGTTTATATTATAAGAGATGCTGTTTAAGTACTCATAGATACTTAACCCTTAATACAACTTTCTTTGTCCTGATAATCAAAAATCTTATTTAGCTGTTTTTCAAAAGTTAAAAGTACTTCAGGAGAGGTAAATATAAAGAAATGGGATAAAAATAAAATTTGAAACCCCAGAAGATAGAAAAGAAAAAACAAACTTTTTTGTTTCAAAATTTGTTTGATGTTAAATGTCACAAGGCTGAACAGACTCAGGTCAATCTAACTGAATTAATTCAGTTATATAAATTATTTGGAGATACATTAAATAGTTATTCCTGGTTAAATCTCTCTATAATACATTTCTACATTTTATAAGATGGTAGCTACTACAGTAATCATTAATTTGTTATATCGCCAGTTTTTTTTTTTAAAACCCAGTTTTGTTAGAGAACTGGTTCTCAACCGGTGGGTCATGACCCCTTTTAACTGTATTAAAGGGTCACGGCATTAGGAAGCTTGAGAACCACTGTTAGAGGGTGGGTTATTTATGTTTAAGTACAAAAGGATATTGTACTTAAAAAGAAAAATAATAACAGAACATCTTTAAAAGGTAATTCTTGAGTGCACTTTAATTGAATTTATAAAACTCAATTTGTATACAACTTTCATAAAATGTTATCTAGTAAGTATAGCAAGGTATTTCCATATTACCCTTTTTCTTCATGCCTCTCTGTCCGGTTCTAACTACTTGCTTTCCTCTAGCCACCTGAATATTGGTAATCCTTTTATAGGGAATGTAAACACAAGTAGATAAGAAGGTCAGATCAATTGATTTCTATATTACTAGAAGCAATCAAAATGAACATTTTCTTGAACCAATTAGAGCTGTGTTTCTTCATCTTTTTTTATACTATGACAGGTACTGAAAATGAAATATATATGACATTCTAGAATAAAGAAAAGAGAATGTTTGAAACTAGAGATGCCAGGGATTCCAGTTGCCCTGAAATATGCTTAGTTACCAGAAGTATTGCAAAAAATCAGAATCTCCTTTGCAGCGTCTGTACTAACTTGGATGGAGGCGGAACACATTATTCTTAGTGAAACATCACAGGAATGGAGAAGCATGAATCCTATGTATTCAACTTTGATTTGAGGACAATTAGTGACAATTAATGACACAGTGGGGCAAGGAGAGAGCAGACAGGAGGAGGGAGGGGGTGTGGGAAAGAAAAAAAAAAGGAAAGAAAATAGTGACTAATTCTCACATAAATTGGATTCAATTTTGACCAAAATACATTACTTAAACATTAATTTTTAATTCAACTTGTTAATATGTTGTTTAGGATATTGCATCCTCACTTATAAGTGAAATCTGTTTGTAATTTCCCTTTATAACAATATTATTTTCTCCAATTTCAATATCAGGTGTATCCAGATCAAGTAGAATGGTTTTGAAATATTTCTTCTTTTTCTATTGTTTATAAGTTTTGGCATGATCTG
>CAUYRH010022877.1:0-112829 GCA_963574655.1 Perodicticus potto | reverse complement strand
TAAATGAGAAAATATCATGAATGTTACATTAATCAGGTGGATAAAAATATCTCCGATTGTATGGGAAGCCCGCACACTGTACTCCAAGCCTGAATCATTGTACACAGTTATGACTTAATAAAAAATAATTAAAAAAAAAATGAGAGAGGGGAGATGACAACCCCCAGGAAGGCTAAGTAAAGGGTAAATAGGGACATAGGATAATGAAACATCTGAAGTGCCCAGATAACATGTGCAAGCAGGAGACGGGGTGGAGAGCAAGTCTCATCCTCTCAGGCAGACAGCTTCTCTAGTCTAAGCTACTAATTGATGGTCTCAGCTTGCCTGCACTGCTTATTTCCCCATGCAATGACAGTCACACAGACATTCCCCTGAATGGGCACCTTTGGACTCCTTTCTTCTCAATTAGGAGTACAATGTGTGCTTAACCCTGGCTTTTGAAGGGCCAATGGGGAACTCAGCCTACCTACCTCCCACACCCTGTCCAACCCAAAAGGCATCGCCACACCAATGATAGATGAGGATGGTGAGACCTCACTGTCCCAGCCAGAGGTCACCTCCACACTTATGATCAAGGCTGATGAAGCCTTTCTGTACTCAGTCCTGAATGCCCCTTCTGGCTGGGAAGGGCTGAAGAGAGTGAGGGAGACATTCTATCTCGACACCTAACATAATTACCTCACTGGGATGGCCAAGACTACTAGGGTGAGGGAGACCTTCCTGTCCCAGCCCTGAGGTAGCCACCTTACATGGGAATGCAGAGGACTATGAGCAACACTTTATCTGGGGGTCTTAGGATGCCAACTCACTGGGGAGTGGAGAAGGCCGTGTCTTACCTTCTTGAGACCTGAGGGTGCCACCTTGCTGAGACTACAGAGGCCCCATGGTGAGTGAGAACTTGCAGTAAGTACACCTGAGGGTAACACCTGGCTGGGGACACTCAGGCCCCCAAAGTATCTGAGACCTTCCTGTCAGCAGACCTATGGGCACTGCCTTTCTGGGCATCACCAAGGCCCCTAAGTTCAGTGAGATCGTCCTATCCCACACCTGAGGGCATCACCCCATTGTTGATGAATGGTGAGGGAGACATTCCTGTCCAAGCCCAGAAACTACTACTTTGCTGGGAACCACTGAATATGGTGAGAAAGACCTTCCTATTACAGCCAAGAGGGTGCTACTTCAATAGGGACAATTGAAGACAGTGATACATTCCTGTCATCAGGTCTGAGGGCTGCTTCTAGCTGGGGAGGGCCCAGGAGAGTGAGGGAAACCTTTGGTCTCTACGTCTTAAGGCACTGTGTTACTAGAGCAGCAGAGGCACCCTTTTAGAAGACCTTCCTTTCCCACTCCCAAGGGCATTGTCATCTTGCTTGGGAGTGCGGGGGACTGTTAGTGACACCTTTCTGTCTGTGGGCCTCAGGAGGACAACTCATTGAAGAGTGGAAGAGAGTGAGACCTTCCTGTAGAAAGACCTGAGGGTGCTACCTTACTGGACTGTGGAGGCCCCTAAGGTGATTCAGACCTTCCTGTCATCAGGCCTGTGTACACTGCCTCTCTGGGTCCAACCAATGTCCCTATGGTGAGATCTTCCTGCCCCATACCTAAGATCACCTCATTGCTAGTGACAGATGAGAAGGATGAGTGAGGCCCTCATGTCGAAGCCCAGAGGGCATTAGGCAGTCAGACTTTCCTGTCCCAGCTCTGAGAATGTCACCTTGCTCAAGAGTGCAGAGGACTGTGAGAGAGTCCAGTCTGGATTGTGAGGGCACCAGCTCACTGGTGGAGGATGAATGAGATTTTTCTGCAGGGAGACCTGAGAGTGCCACCTTGCTGGAGTTGCAGACACCCTGTGGTGAGAACTTCCTGTAGGCAGACCTGAGAGCCCCAAGGTGATTGAGACCTTCCTGCCAGCAGGGATGTGGGTGCAGCCTCCCTGAGGATGGGCAAGGAGAGTGAGAGACACCTTCCTGTTCCCATACCTGATGGTGCCACCTCACTTGGAAGTGCAGAGAACTGTGAGGGACTCCTTCTTGTAGGCAGACATGAGGGCACTGCCTCCCTGTGGTGCTGAGGCCCTATGGTGAGTGATACCTTCTTGTCATCAATCTTGAGGGAACCACATCCCTAGGGAGGTCTGAAGCCAGTCAGAGAGACCTTCCTGTCTCAAGCCTGAGAGTACCATTGCCGTGGTGATGATGGATGATAGTGACTGAGACCTTTCTGTTCCAGCCCAGAGGGCATCCTACCACTAGTAATGGCCAAGGATGGTGAGACCTACCTGTCCCAACCCAAAGGACACTACTTCACTTGGGATGACCAAGGAGGGTGAGATCTTCCTGTCCTCAGGCCTGAGGGCACCTGCTAGTTGAGAAGGGCTGAGCATAGTGAGGGGGACCTTCTATCTCTACACCTAAAGGAAGTGCCTCACTGGGGCAGCTGAGGCCCCCTATTTGAGTAAGACCTTCCTTTTCCATCCTGCTTGGTAGTGTAGAGGACTGAGAGTGACACTTTCCTGCCTGAAGGCCTGAAGGTGCCAACCTACTGAAAAGTGGAAGAGCTTGAGTGAGTCCTTCTTGCAGGAAGACCTGAGGGTGCCAGACACCCCATGGTGTGTGAGAACTTCCTGTAGGTAGACTTAAGGGCAATACCTGGCTAGGGACAGTCAAGGGCCCAAGGCGTTTAAGACCTTTCTGTCAGCAGGCCTGTGGGTGCTGCCTCTATGAGGATAGGCAAAGACAGCAAAACCATCCTGTCCCAACACCTGAGGAGGTTGGCCTGGCTGGGTGGTCAAGGCTCCTTTCCTGACACCTTCTTGTCCCAGCCCTGATGGCACTGCTTTGCTTGGGAGTGCAAAGGACTGTGACACCTTCCTGTCAGGCCCAGAGGACCCTACTTTGCTGGGGACAGCTGAGGATGATGAGTGAGACCTTCCTATCCTCAGGCTTGATGGCACCCCCTCATTGAGGAGGGCCAAAGAGGGTGAAGGAGGACTTCTGCTCCACACACTGAGTGTACTGCATTGTTCAGGAGTGCAGAGGAGCATGAGGGAGACCTTTCTATCTGCAGGCCTGAGGGTGCTAACTATATGGGCATTAGAGGAGGGTGAGTGAGACCTTCCACTTTGGCCCAGGGCATTAATGAGGGATCCTTTGCCTTGGGGCTTTGAGAGGAGCCTCCTGGTACTAAGGCTTCTCACAGCCCTTGGCCTTTCCTGTTCATAGGACCACTGATCCCAGCCTGGGGATAGGATGGCCTCTGTGGGGACCTCAGCCATCCCCATTGAGGTGGCCCCCTCAGGTCTGGGGATAGGAAGGTATCACTCACTACCCTCCCCTCCACTGTCCCAACTCAGGTGGTGCTCTCAGGGCTTGGCAGGAAGATCTCACTCACTGTGGGGGCCTCAGCCATCCCCATTGAGGCGGTCCCCTCAGGTCTGAGGACAGGAAGGTATCGCTCACAACCCTTTCCTCAACCATCCCAACTCAGGGGGTGCTCTCAGGGCTAGAAAATGAAGGTCTCACTCATCATCCTCAGCTGTGCCCAGCAAACTGACACACCCAGGCCTGTGACCAAGAAGGTCTCACTCACCATTCTCAGCTGTATTCAGTGAGGCAGTGCCCTCCGGACTGAGGCAGGAAGGTCTCAGTCACTGTCCTCAGCCAAGCCCAGCACAGGTACACCCTCAGGATTGAGACAGGAAGGTGTCTCAGAAGACTGTCCTCAGACATCCTCAAAAAGGGAACAACGGAGAGGGCAGGGGATGGTGGCTCATGCCTGTAATCCTGGCACTCTGGAAGGCCAAGGAGAGTGGATTGCCTGAGCTTACAAGTTCCAGATCAGCCTGAGCCAGAGCAAGATCTCATCTCTAAAAATAGCCAGGTGTTGTGGTGGCTACCTATAGTCCCAGCTACTTGGGAGGCTGAGACAAGGGAATCACTTCATCCCAAAAGTGTGAAGTTGCTGTGAGCCTTGACACTATGGCATTCTACTGAGGGCAACAAAGTGAGACTATGTCTCAAAAAAAAAGGAAGCAACTGAGGCCAATGGACTGGAAGTATCACTCACTAGTCTCAGCTGTCCCCAACCTGGCTGCTTCCTCAGAGCTGGAACAGGAAGGTCTCACTCACTGGCCTCAGGATGGGGACTAGAAGGTCTCACCACACTTGTTGTTAGCCATCCCCAAGGAGGTGGTACCTTCAGGGCTGGAACAGGAAGGTCTCAATATCCTCAGCTGTCCCCATCGAGTCTGTGCATTCAGTGCTAGAATAGAAAGGTCTCACTCACTATCCTCAGCTGTCCCCATAAAGTCTGTACCCTTAGCGTTGGAATAGGAACCAAGCCATGCGCCACGGCATGGCACCATCAGGGATGGGACAAGCACCCCTCAGGGCTCAGAAAGGAAGGTCTCATTCACTATCTTCAGCCTGAGCCATCCCATCAAGGCAACCCACTCAGGCATGTGGCAGGAAGGTTTCACTCACCATTCTCAGCTGTCCTCTGTAAGGTAACACCCTCAGGCTGCAGACAGGAAGGTCTTACAGTCACCAGGTGGTACCCCTGGGGCAGTGCTGAGGAAGCAGCCTAGTGGCTTCTCAAGCTGCCTGGCACTTATGCTGCGGGCAGGATATGCGGTTTACCCCCTGCTGGCCATCAAGGGCACTACATCCCCTCCACCCTCACATGGCTCTGTTCACTTCAGGGCCTGATCCCAGCCTGGGTATAGGAGGGCCTCTGGGGGGATCTCAGCCATTCCCATTGAAGTGGCCCCCTCAGGCCTGGGGATAGGAAGATATCACTCACTACCCTCGCCTCAACTGTCCCAACCCAGGTGGTGCTCTCAGGGCTGGACAGGAAAATCTCAATCATATGGGGGCCTCAAACCTTCTATTCTCTGGATGCTAAAGATACATTCTAAAACTCACCTTGCCTTTGCTGACCAGGATCCAGCTCCAGTGAAAACTCCCAATACAACCTCAGTGGCCCCATAGACACAGGGCAGGATAAATGCCTACCTGAGCAACAAGGGATTTTTTTTTTACCTTTCAGCTTCTTGGACTACAAGTACTTCCTTCTGGCCAGGACACATGAGATTCCCCAGGACAGGGGGCCCTATGGCTTAGTGCCCAGAGAAAAACTTCTATTTTATATTACCTTCAAAAATTCAGAGTCACAAACCCCAAAATGTTCTCTGCCTAGCCATCACTAGGCATAGGAACCCAGCACAACCCCAAGTCCAGCAGCCATGCCCTGCTCTGATCTAACTGGGACACCCAGGAAGGGAATAAGGCACCCTGGGACAGGTCATAGTATCTGGGTTCAAAAGTCAGGCCCTGCTGTGATCTCCTTGGGACAACCAGGAAGGGATGGGGCACCCTGGGAGGGGCCATCACACCTGAGTTCAGCAGTCAGGTCCTGCTGTGATTTGTCTGGGACACCCAGGAGCAGGATGGGAAGCCCTGGGAGAGGACATAGCACCTGGGGCCAGCAGGAATGTGGAGATCACTAGCAGAGACAGAGAAACTGTTATGGTTTGAATTGTGTTCCCCAAAATTTATATGCTGAGTCGACACCCCAGTACCTGTCAATATGACCTTATATCGAAATACGGTCTTTGTAGATAAAGTCATTATGGGTACTCTTAATCTGCTATGATTGTGACCTTATAAAAAGTGAAATTTGGACACACATGTGCACACAGGAAAGAAAGTTTACAAAGATTAGAACTTTGCGTCACAAACCAGAAACTGCCAAAAACTACCAGAACCTGGAAAGAGGTTGGAATAGATCCTTCTCTACTGCCTTCAGTGGGAGCATGGCGATGTTGACATCTTTATTGCAGACTTCTGGTCTTCAGAACCATGAGACAATAAATCTCTTTTGTCCTAAGCCTGCCCATTTGTGGCATTTTGTTATGGAAGCCCTAATAGACCAATACAGGCACATCCTGCTCAATCTACTTCTCTCTCCCCTGACTGTAGCTGCTTCCCCAAGCCTACCCGCAACAGAGTGAGAGAAAGAAGTAGGGTCCTTTACAGGTCACAGCCACTTCTGGATGGTCACTTCCTGACCTGCCTCTCTAGAAGTTAACACTCAGCCTTGTGAGGCCAGTGGGAAGATGAAGACAGGAGGGGCAGGAGGGGCAGTGTCTATGGAGCCATCCATGACCTTCACCTGCTGTCCCTGGAGCCCAGAAAGTCCAGGGCTGCCCAAACCTCACCCCTCCCCAACCCCTCCCCTAGCCTTCAGCACTTTGGAATAGTCATCATGTCCCCCACACACACACTTTTTTTTTTTTTAACTTCTCTTTTAATGTCAGTAGGAAAGGTGAGTAAGGAAGGCACAGAAAGAGGTGGCACCATCTGGTCATAGTGTCTCACCAATGTCCACTGAGCCCAGGCTGACAGAATAGGCCACACATTTTTTCTCAGACAGGCCAGGGGTAAACTCAGAAAGGGAGGGGGACAGCTGGGGGTCTGTGGGCAAAATGCCAAAAGCAGAGGCCCTTCCCCACAAGTGATGAATGGTGGGGATGAGGAGGGGCCACTAGTCTCCACCAAGACAGGACCTCTGACCACTGAATAGTGCCCCTTCTTGAGAGGTCCAGGCTCAGCTAGGGGTCAGCCCCAGAGACTTTAGTCCATTTTCCCCAAAATGGACAGGATGTAGCTGACCAATCAGGGTTCTAGATCTTTCAGGACTGAACCTTCTACCTGACAAGGACAGAAAGAACACAATGCTGAGAGTCCTCTTGCAGCTGATACCAGACAAAGGGGGTCTGGCCACCAGTCACTATCAGCCAAAACTCAGAGACAGGGATAGGTCCACCAAACTTCATTTGTCAGAAGGCCAGAATTCTGGAGAACAGTGAGAGTAGCTTCTCTAGGACTGTTCTGATCTTCCATTTCCAACATTACAGTTGTTTTTTGTCTTTTGTTTTGTTTTTTTTTTTGAGACAGACTCTCACTATGACACCCTCAGTAGAGTGCTGTGGTGTCACAGCTCACAGCAACCTCAAACTCTTGGGCTTAAGCGATTCTCTTGCCTCAGCCTCCCAAGTAGCTGGGACTACAGGTGCCAGCGACAATGCCCGGCTATTTTTTGTTACAGTTGTCATTGTTGTTTAGCTGGCCCAGGCTGGGTTTGAACCTGCCGGCCTCAGTGCATGTGACAGGCTCCATAACCACTGTGCTATGGGGTGCTGAGCCCAACATTACAGTTTTATGCATTTGAGTTCCAAGAAGATCATGTTAACCCTTATCTTAAACAATAATTGGCTGAACCCATGATCTATACTAAACAATAATTAGTATAACTCATAATCCAAAATATCTGGCCTTGTGCATGCACATGTGGGAAGACAGGTAGCTGTGGGACATTCTTTCTGTAGCAAGATCTTCGCTGCACACAACTTGCCTGGGCTAGATGATCTCATCTACCCTGGACAAAATGGACAGACCCACCTCTTGAAGAGGAAAAGCAAAAAAGCAGCCTCTATTATTCAGAGAGAACTCTATAAAATGGGGAGATCAACCCTGAGGGAAGCAGTTAAAATTGACAAAACAAAGCATACGACCAGAGAAGATTAACACAGGAATAAACTTATTCAAAGGCATTAATACAACAACAGAGCTGGGGGCACCTGTGTAGACTGAAGGGGTTGTAAGACTATGGGGCAAGTCATTTTTCTTGTACGGTGAATGATGCTGTATCTGAGACTGATTCCACAACAGATGTTGATCTTGCAGCAGGTTGAAAGCACAGGTAGTGAAAATAAGATGGAAATCAGGAAGGCTAAGGCGGTTGGTTTAGGTCTGGCTAGTTTGGTTGGTTAGGTCCTGCCTGACCTTCACCCACGATGTCCCATTTGATACAGCTGGTCTAGTTGGTTTAGTTTGTGGGAAAATGGAATTAAAGATAAAAATAAAAAATACGAACTGAACTTCGAACACCGGGCGGGCCTGTGCCCCCCCCCCCCCCGCCCCGAGAGGCAGCGAGTAACAGACCAGCATTTCCACATCGCGGCCCAACTGGCCAGTGCAGGGTTCCAAGGCAAAGACAACGGCTCGAGGAGGCGGAGCAAGGAGAGAATCGCAGAACTGGCTGTTAAACATCAAACGCCTTGAGCGCCAGAAGCCGCAGCCCGGAAAACAGCGCTCCTTAGGCCGCCCACTTCCGCCACTCCTTAAACCGGCGGCTACCGGCGCTCCAGGCCGGAGACACCGCCTCAGGAAACCCCGCGCCTGCGCACGGAGGAGTTTCAAACAGCACGGGCGAACGCGGGACCGAGCAGCCCAATAGTAAGAGAGTCGGTATTGGCCCCGCCCTTCTGCCGCCCCAGCCTTCACTGCTCCGGGACCTGGCCGGGTCCTCCTGGGACCGCACCCCCTGAGGCACCGCCTCCTCCACAGCTCTGTTCCCATCTCCCTACTGCAGCAACACCGGGGTCCTAGGAAAGGGATTGTGCTTTTATGGGAAGACCCCATTTTGGGAACCGCCTTGGCACCTTGAGCCTAGTATAAAACTTCTCAACAGTTCTATTATGAAATAATCATAATACTTGTAAGCATAAGAAGTAGAATTTTAAGGAGTCGTTTTGAAGAGAAAGATATCCCTGTGTAGATTCCTCAGCCAGACCCAGCCCATCTATATATACGTCATCCCTGAAAATAATACTATGTAAAATGATAATGATGGTTTGTATTTTTTCCAAGTATAGGGGTGATATGTCTATAATGTATTGCAAAAAAAAAAAAAAATGACCTATGTAAGTATGTCATTTGAGCATGATGTTCTGTAAAGAATTCTATACCAGGAGTCCTAAATCCTGCCCAGCCACTGACTAGCTAGCTGTGTCATCTAGGGCAAAACTGTGGCACCATTCTGAGTGTTTCCTAAATGACAGATTGGAAGTCTAAATTAGATGCTCTGAAGATTTCTTTCTACTTGACCAGTGTATAACTCTTTAAAATTGTGTCCTATTTTATGATTTAATTAAAAATTACAAGATAATTTTAATCAGAAAATAGATTAATTACTGAATAAATACATTAGTCAGGAGTTAAGCTAATAATTTTTCTCTTTTTGAGACAGAGTCACAAGCTGTCGCCCTGGGTAGAGTGCTGTGGCATCATAGCTCACAGCAACTTCGGGCTCAAGCAATCCTCTTGCCTCAGTTTTTCTACTTTTTAGTAGAGAGGGAGGGTCTCACTTTTGCTCAGGCTGGTCTTGAACTCATGATCTCAAGCAATCCATTTGCCTTGGCCTCCCAGAGTGCTAGGATTACAAGCGTGAGCCACCACACCTGGCCTGAGCTAATAATTTTTAAAAATTTCTAATGCTTTAACAAATGCTGCCACCTATTAAAGCCAATTATTTTATTTTTTTACTTTCGGTAGGGTTTATAGTAACTCTGAAATCAGACATGCCTGCTTTGCACTCTACTCTAGTAATTCTGTCATCATTACTGCAAGTTAATTAAATTATGTTTCTCTGTTCCCTAGTCTGTAAAATGGAAATGTTAAAGTTGTTGACATGTTAAAATTAAATTATTCCTGTCAAGAATAACTCTAGGCCCAATGCCTGGAACATAGTAACAATTCATTAATAAAGCTATTAGTTTTCATGAAGAGATCAATTCTTATTAAAAAAAAAAAACTGTTGGTGTCATTATAGAGAACTTTTTTACTATGTTTATCAGTTTTGTCAAATCAGTCTGCATTATATAGAGTGGCCACAAAAGTTTATGTGTAAATTGCACACTAACTTTATGGCCATCCTGTATATAATTTGGTGCTGTCACATCTTGAAAAGATAATAAAAACAAGTATTTATTGAGTGTGCCAAATTCTGTAAATGCTTTAAAAAGCATTTGAAGCTTTTATACTGGTGAGAGAACAATTAATATCCCTATTATATAAACAAAGGCACCGGAACACAGAGACTTAAGTTACTTGTTTGCTCAAGG
This sequence comes from Perodicticus potto, assembly GCA_963574655.1. Lineage (NCBI taxonomy): Eukaryota > Metazoa > Chordata > Mammalia > Primates > Lorisidae > Perodicticus > Perodicticus potto. The sequence goes on along the minus strand of CAUYRH010022877.1, from coordinate 102,865 downwards.
TCACACCACCAATAAACGGTAGAGTTTGGTATTCACCCAAGGAGTCTGAGTCCAGAACTGAGCTCCTAATAACAGTCAGAAATTTTAGCAAGCACAATCATACATGTAAAGCACTATGTGTAAAATTATATCCTCCTGCTTCCACTGGAGACGGTAACCCCCACGCTTATTTTTATTTTTCTTCTGTTTCCGTCAGTACAGTGCTTTTGGGTCACAGATCACAGCAACCTCCAGCTCTAGAGCTTAGGTGATTCTCTTGCCTCAGCCTCCCGAGTAACTAGGACTACAGGTGCCCACCACAAGGCCTGGCCATTTTTTGTTGTAGTTTGGCTGGGCCGGGGGGTTTGAACCCATCACCCTTGGTACATGGGGTTGGCACTTACTCATTGAGCCACAGGTGCCACCCAACTCCCACACTTATTTAGAGAAACTTGAAATGCAATGGCTTGTGCTGGTGTAGAATGCAGGGCACAGAAGGTGTTAGAGATGAAGTGTTTTAGAGAGACAACGGAGTAGCATTCTATGAAAACAGAACTATGGGACTCCACGATTTCCAGGCAAACTTCTCAGTTCCATCTGTATCTGTTCTAGCCCCTTAATAGCCCCACCATGGTTTTAGTATTCTAAAATAGCATTGCTAATTAATATGGAAGTAACTTGATATATAACCCCAGGTTTGTTGTTATAAATCTCCCCCCAAAATGCATCAAGATTTCTCCTTATGAATTACTATACCAGCCCCAAGAGAACTACAGGATTTCACAGAAGTGGAAATTTCCAGATCTCAGGAAGTTAACTTTCTACAAATTCCTAAGAGCTGGGTCACCATGTGGGAGACCCTGCAGGTGTATCTTCGGGGTCTCCTTGAGAAGACCTCTGTTCTCCTAGACCTCAGCTTCCCAGGTATCCTCTCTCACCAGTTCTGTAAAAGCCGTAGCCTGCTTCTCCAGCTTCATTCAAACTGACCAGTGAGAAAGGTACTCATGGGCCGGAATTTTTGACTGGAGAGTAAAAGGAGAAGACTGAGCCAGTCAGAGAGCTTGGTCATTTTGGACTATAGTCTGCCTGCGTCGCTTCACTGTCTCCTCTTTTAAACACAACGTTTGTGTATTCTTCCTCTCCATTAGGCCTTGTCTTTCTGTGACACTTCTGGTTCCCTAAGCAGAATGTGAGACCACCCGAGAAGAGCACAGGCTCAAACTCACCTGGTGGTTGCTGCCAACCCTCTGGACCCCCCATGGGGGCCCGATCAGCCTGGACAATGTAAACCACTGAGTGCTCCAGGGATGGCAGTTTTGCCTCCTTGTGTGGATGCCTTGACTGGGTGGTGAAAGGTGGTGGGTCTTCCTCAAACACCAGGAGGAACTGGCACCTGCACTGGGAGACGTCTGAGGCAGGATAAGACGAGTCAAGAGGTCCTGCTCAAGAAGAGCAGAAGGGGAGCATAATCAACTCCTCATGCCTACTGAGTACTACCCATGACAGTTTGAGTGGGAAACCAAGGCTGCCCACGTTAGAAAATAGGTTGAAATAATTAGGAAACAGGTTGGAATGGTTAGGAAAAAGATTGGAATTGTGTGTGTGTGTGTGTGTGTGTGTGAGTGCTTAAAAACGAACTGAGACGAATAACAATAGGTGGGGCTCTGGCTCCCCCTTTGCAGGCAGAAACGACTGTGACTACCCCCTGCCATCCTAGATCATAATTGCAAAGTTAACGGAGTATACTTGCAATGTGTAGGTAGGTGGCAGCAATGTTCACAAAAACACGGGTTTTACTGTAGGATAAAGTCTAAGGTCTGTGATGAGCCGGTAATTGTAAAGTTCTGTATTAATGAACAGAACTCCACATTCTCTAAACTACCTTTATGTCAACCACTTAATTCTTTGTTGCAATTATATTTTATTGTTTCTCTCAATCCAAGAAAACAACAAATAACACTAGATTCTCTATCTCCATTCTGTGTCCTAATAGTTTACTTATAATCAAAATATTTCTTACCTCATAAAAATGAACTTTTGTCATTGAAAACACTTTTATATCTTCTAAAGCTTGATAATAAAGTTCTACATCATAATTTTAGCCTTGAAAAATTTTTAATTACTTTGAGTGAAAATTGGCAAATAAAATTCTGATCATTTCATGACTGTTACGCAGTTTTGTCAAAACTTTAACTGTTAGTTATAAATTTATGGTGAAATGAAAAAGAGCATGAAACATTTATATACTACATTGTAACTTTAGCATCAATACAATGTAACTTAGATTAGAAACAACAAAAATTAAAGTGCTTTAATTCTTAGTACAAAAAGTTAACAAGAGTAGTTTGAACAGTGTCTGCCTTTTTCTCAACTATGATTTATGATACAGAATAAGCATCTTTTGGTGAATTGTCATACTACTTGTTAAAGTTTAATCATTTTAAATTAAGTATACTTAAAGGATGTATCTTGAAGGATGTATCTTATAGGACATTGTCATGTAAACAAAGGGGAAAGAGGGCTTCCAAGCACAGAGTACAGTCACTGAAAATGTTTGAGATGATAGAGTATTGAGACAACAGAGAATTAACAAAATTACTAGAGTAGAGAGTATTTTAAGGATTTGAGAATTAAAAGGCCCTATTATGAAGGACATTGTGTGTCATGTTTTAGTACATTGCTGGTACGCAATAAATATTTAGTGTTCATTGAAAGAACGAAAGAAGGAATCTCAAAAGTAATGAGAGTCCATTAAACTGTTTGGTGGAGAGTCATGATTAGATTGCTTTTTAAATAAATTAGAGTATAAGAAGAATAGAAATCAGTAGACTGAAGCTTATTGGAGCTCTTCAGATAAGAAGTAATTTAATTCATCCCATCATTTCATAGACACGGAATCTGCGATCCAGAGAAGTTAAATTTTTTGTATAAGCTCAGAGCTGGTTAGCAGCAAAATTGGTTTCACTTCCTGTGCCCACACACTTTTTCTTTTACTTGTCCTCACCTACAGATTCACTATTCACTATCCCATACTTGAATATACATAAGAAGGTCTCCATTTCAATGCTGCAGTGGTACAGTTATGCTGATAACTGCAGAAAGGTCTGACTAGAAATGTTTAAGCAAGATTTTGCATTTTATAGGTTTTTGGTTTGTTTGTTTGTTTAGCGACAGAGCCTCAAGCTGTCACCCTGGGTAGGGTGTCATGGTATTACAACGTACAGCAACCTCCAACTCCTGGGCTCAAGTGACTCTCCTACCTCCGCCTCCCAAGTAGCTGGGACCACAGGTGCCCACCACAACGCCCAGCTATTTTTTGGTTGCAGCCATCATTGTTGTTTGGTGGGCCCAGGCTGGATTCGAACCCATCAGCTCAGGTGTATGTGGCTGGCACCTTAGCCACTTGAGCCACAGGTGCCGAGCCTGTATTTTGTGGTCTTTTAAAAAAAGAGACGTAATTTGATATTTGGCATGTTAAAGATGAATTTGACGTTACAGATCAGCAGAAGAAAATAACTTACAGTGTCTGATGAACTGGATTTCTTTTTAAAAATTTGCTTACTTTTTAAAAATGTAGAAAGACATAATTAACTCGATGGTTATTTAACAAAAATATTTCCATCTTTACATATTTTTCTAGTGGCATTTGTTTCTCTCTCCCATGAAACTCTCCAGCCACAGAGTCAATGACTACTTTTCTCATACTCTAATCATTTATGATTTCCAGCATCCCATCTTCCTCCTTTTCCTCTTTTTATTTCTGTTATTATACTTCTTTTCACTTCCTGTATTACATCATCTACCAGCTGTTAAGAAGATGCACAGGTTTTATCCCATTAGAAAGCTTCTATGTCATTTAAGTCATTTTCATAGTAAATTGAAACTAAAATATAGTTATAGTTTTTCTCTCAAAAAATTAAGTTGGACTTGAGCAGAGAGACCAGGGATAATAAAAAATTAAGTTAGGGGCCAGGCACAGTGGCTCACACCTGTAATCCTAGCACTCTGGGAGGCTGACACAGGTGGATTGCCTGAGCAAGAGTGAGACCCCATAGCAAAAAATTAGGGTGTTATGATGGGTACCTGTAGCCCCAGCTACTTAGGAAGCTGCCTGAGCCCAAGAGTTTGCGGTTACTGTGATCTATGACGCCACAGCACTCTACCAAGGGTGACAAAGTGAGACTGTGTCTCAAAAAAGAAAATTAAGTTGGATTTATATTTTATTATTGGAAAGTTTGGGTAGCAAGAAGCAAGTCTAGACTTACAAAAGCAAAGCAATAATTTCAAATCTTCAGCTCCTAATTTCTGTTACTGTTTTCATTTTGATGATGCGTCTGAAAACTCTCCTCTAATTTACTGATTGTTACTCTGTATTGTCCCACCTCACTCTGTAGACAACTTAGCCCCCATATCTGCAGCTGCAGGATTAGTGCGACATACACTGTTAGCGGGACATACAATCCACCTGTGAAGAAAACTGTATGGTCTCCCCATTAGGAGAGGACCAGGCTGAAGATCCCTGGCTTGCTTTGATTTTTGAGAATGGGCTGGTCTTACTGGGCTCCCATTCCTAAATCTAGAGTAGTCCTGAAACACTGTCAATGAAAAAGGCAATGATGGAAATTCTCAGGACCCTGGAACCTAAATCAGAATTCCTTCTAATAGTCTTTTCTTCCATCTTTCTCAAGGACCATTTCCCACATGCAATCATTGACTGCGTTTTGGCCCCAATGTAGCTCTATAAATCTCACTAGATAACTGTAGGAACCCCATCCATGGATCATAGTAATAGTGAGCTACAGCTCAGAAAACATAAATGGACAAAAAAAGTCTGAAAACTTACAGCTTTCTTTCCCTGATATTTTGGCTAAATATCTTAGTTAATTTTGTGTTGATATACCAGGATATTACAGACTGGATAATTTATAATGAATGGAAATTTATTTGGCTTGTGGTTCTGGAAGACCAAGTCCCCTGCAAAGACCTTCATGCTCATTATCTTGTGGCAGAAAGTAGAAGAACAAGAGAGATCCACACAGAGCAAGAGTGAGCAAGAGAAAGCCAAACCTCCTGTTAATAAAACATTTACTCATTTTTAACACACTCCCTCGATCATGGCATTTATCCACTCCTCAACACTGTTGCATTAGGGATTAGTTTTTGGGAGACACATTCAGACCACAGAAGCAAATGTCCTCTGGTAACCTATACCTGTTAACAAAAAGTGAAAAATTCCATGTTTGCATAACTGTGGATTATTTTTAGGGAACCACCAAAATGGGCATGAGCTAGGAGAACCTTTTTTTTTTTTAATTTAAACAAAACTCAGCCCTGAAATATTTAACTGACAGAAGTAGTTTTAATAAATTCATTTTACAAATTTTTTTTTTTTTTTAAACAGGGTCTTACTCTGTTGCCCAGGCTGGAGTGCAGTGGTATCATCATAGCTCACTTTAGCCTCTACATCTTGGGCTCAAGAGATCCTCCTGCCTCGGCTTCCTAAATAACTGGGACTACCAGTGTGTGCCACCACGCCTGGCTAATGTTTTAACTATTTTTGTAGAGGGTGGTGCCTGTGGCTCAGGGGGTAGGGCATGAGCCATGAGCCCCATATACCAAGGGTGGTGGGTTCGAACCCAGCCCTGGCCAAACTGCAACAACATCTACAACAACAAAATAAATAAATAACTATTTTTGTAGAGATGAGGTTTTAGTATTTCCCAGGGTGTTGTTGATCTCCTGACCTCATAGGATTCTCCCACTTTGGCCTCCCAAAGTTCTAGGTTTACAGATATGAGCCTCTGTGCCTGGCCTGAAGTAATTTTTAATGAAGTAGACCTTATTGAAGTCATGTCTTCTGAAAATAAAAATGGGCCACAATAAATTTTTTAAATGGTAGAAAAGACAAATGTGTCCTTGATGTCTGCCCTAAAGTCCATGCTCTCTACACCTGTTTCTTTCAACCTCAGGTGATGTTAATCTTCTGTTTATTTTGGTTCTGTAAATCTAAGTATGTGCAGTTTACTCAGAGATTATCCTCTAAAAGTTGGTCTATGCCAGTTCTTTCTTCCTTAACAAGAAAGTAAAGAACAAATGTGTATGTGTTTGTGATTGTGTGTGTTTCCTGTTGGGGGTAGTGCTGGTGGTTAAAAAGCAAGTTGGGACTTCCTCTTTGAACAGTTGTCTTTTCCTCTCACACAAGGGAGATTTCTTTTTGTTTAAAAGTGGATATAGTTAAAACCAAACCACATACCAAAGAGAGGTATGATGGCTAAGAAACCCCCGAAACCAGCCCCTCGCAGGATCTTCCAGGAAAGGTTAAAGATTACTGCTTTGCCCCTGTACTTTGAAGGTTTTTTATTAGTCAAGCGGTCAGGATACCAGGTGAGTCTATAGAGGATAATGTTAAACCTAAAACTTCTGTCTTAATATAAAATTGATCTCATAGTAAAGTGATGTTTCTGTTGGAATTAAACCCTCTTCCTTGAGCTCAGAAAAATAATTCTAATTTTTCATAATTTAAATCCAAAATATGGCTTAAGCACATATATACATCCACGTAAATAACGTTAGGTTCTAATATTAAATAATTAAAATAAAAATTCAATAAGATAAATTTTCCAATAATTTATTTAAACACTGCAGAATATTTTGGCTTAGGAGTTAAATTATGTCTTACATTTTCTCTACCATTTACTACTATACTTCAATCATGGTCTGTACCATTAAGAAAAATAATATTATTGAAATTATACATTTGCTCCTATTCTCAGTCATTTAAAGGTAATGATTAAATTTAATAATGCTAAACTTTTTCAAAACTTGTTTAAAGATAAAATTTATACTGTTTATCATTATGTATAGTCATACAACATAAATAACTAAAAACATTGTTCAAGATAGTGCTTTAAGAGATAATATTTAGGGTGCAATTGTGGGTATTAAGTACACTAAGCTACAAAAATACATTTGCTCTAAGAAAATCCACAAAGCATTCCACATTTTTAACATGTAAAAATTAAAACCTATAGTTAGTTAAAATCATTGCTTTAAAAATAGTAATTGTGGTTAATTTGAAATTAATGAAAGAAACTGAAATTGCTTGTTACTAGAGGAGAAAAGAAATCATTAACTCAGATCAAATTTTATTGAATTTTATATTGAACCTAGAAAAATCACGTGTTTTCAGAATACTATAAAAATGTCAGATGATAATAAAATATTTTCTGACAATTCATTAATACTAATATATACGAACATGTCTATAGTAGCGCATTCATATTTCCTATATATGTAATCACATAATTTATTATTTGTAAGTAAAGACATGGTAACTTGTATTGTTATAGGTGTTAAACATATATAAGTAATATTTTGTCAGTTATATTGGAATTTTTTTTTTTTTTGTAGAGGCAGAGTCTCACTTTATCACCCTCGGTAGAGTGCTGTGGCGTCACACAGCTCACAGCAACCTCCAACCCCTGGGCTTAGGCGAGTCTTTTGCCTCAGCCTCTGGAGTAGCTGAGACTACGGGCGCCTGCCACAATGCCCAGCCATTTTTTTGTTTTGCAGTTCGGCCGAGGCTAAAAATGTCTAATTGCTAGATATTTTATCACATTGAGCTCATTAGTAAGCTCCTGATACTTTCAAAATTATTTCTTTAACTGGATGAAAATGAGACAATGACGTTAAATTCTAAATAAATATACCGAAGGTGGCCAGGTCTGAACCTGCCACCTTTGGTATATAGCCGGCGCCCTACTCGATGAGCCACAGGCGCCGCCCTTATATTGGAATTTTTTAAATTTATCTTGTGGGTAAATTCAATCTTGTCATCACAGGCTTGCCACATTATAACATTTTGCTAGGAAAGGGGAATTGAGAAAAGGAAATTTCTACTTTGTAATTTAAATTTTGTTATTTATTGACTGTCTTTCAAAGTATTTATAATAAAACTTTTTTTTAAAATTTTTTTTTTTGAGACAGAGCCTCAAGCTGTCACCCTGGAGAGAGTGCTGTGGCATCACAGCTCACAGCAACCTCCAATTCCTGGGCTCAAGCGAGTCTCTTGCCTCTGCCTCCCAAGTAGCTGGGACTACAGGCGCCCGACACAACGCCTGGCCATTTTTTGCTTGCAGCCGTCATTGTTGTTTGGCGGGCCCAGGTTGGATACGAACACGCCAGCTCGGGTGTACATGCCTGGGGCCTTAACCCGTTGAGCCACAGGCGCCCAGTTCTTTTTAATGTTTCAAGAAGGCATGCCATTAATATGGTTAGCAGAAAGAACAAGAAAGAGACCACTATACAATATCCTTTCTTAGGCAAATGTATTTCACTAGCTGACACACATAAAGAAAGAATGGGAGCTTTTTATCTGGGAAGAGAAATTAATAGGGAGTTTGCATTCTAAATCATTTTAGTAGTTACATCAGTGAGAAAAGAGGAATGGGAAGTTAAGAGATAAAAATATCAGTTCGATTCTGGAATTTGGAGGATTTATATCTTTAAATCTGTTCCCCCTTTGTGAAAAGGATGATTACTCTCTTGCATAACTGGATGTGCTGCTGTGATGACCAAATGGACCATACAGTAAGGGGAACATTCCTTTGAGGTGTGACATATGGTGGACATGGCACTAGGCTCTTAATGCTCTGTCACTCTCTTCCTTACAATAACTCTTCTGGTAGAAATTATTTTGCCCACATCACGAATGAGTGAGTTGTAGCTCACATAGGTTATCTTTAAGACTCCTTGTCCGTTGATAGCCAAATTCATGTTCCAATTCCATTTGACTACAGGCTTCCAAAGGCTAGAAATGTCTAATCACTAGGTATTTTATCACATTGAGCTCATTAGTAAGCTCCTGATACTTTCAAAATTATTTGTTTAATTGGATGAAAATGAGACAGTGACCTTAAATTCTAAATGCAAGGTCATCTAATGATTATGAAGCTAGCAATAAATTCAGAAGTCTTGTTTTAATACCTTTTCTTCAGTGTTTTAACACAAGGGATTGCTTTACCAAAAAAAAAAAAAGGAAAAAAAGAAACTTGTGCTAAATATGTTTTATCCAAAGATATATCCTTCAAAATTAATTTTTGAAATGTTTCAGTTTCTCTGTAGATATGAATATATACCTAGCTATTATCTATTGATATTAACGGATGAGTCAGATTTGGTACTTATGAGGCCTTATCAGAAACTAAATGAAGACTGGAAGGGTAGGTCTCCGGATTCCAAATACAGTTTTGGTCCTTAGGTTTACCCCTGTCCTTGCAGTTCATGAGGTCTGTTGCTATTTGTTATTTTTCCTCCAAGGCTATCTTTGCTCTCAACTCAGTGACTTTATACTTGTTTCTTGCCCCATTTAATAAAACCTTCTAAGTTCTTTCTACAAATCTATAGGCTTGCTTACTTGTAAAACTTCTATTTTTTCCCTGATTAACTTCTACCCAATATTCATATCACAATACTGTGACTAAATACCTTTGTAAGTTTTCTCAGGAGCACAAATGGATGTATGTGTGTACATACAAAAGGAAATCATTAAGCCTTGATTGGCTATTTGTCACATGAGTTTTTTCTATCTTCTGGCAGGTTAATATTGTACTGAGGCTAAATAAGATGAACAGTGACAACCTTTGATTTCAGGGTCTGGACTAGTCCAGGCTCTGGACTAACCTTTGATAAACCACAAAGATGGTTAAGGTGCAGCAGTAACATGAGCTGCATGTGCGTCTCTGCCATGCCTGTTTTGCCCCTCAGCTCTAAGTGCAGAGCAGCCTGACCTGCTTCTGTCAGCACAGAGACTGGCTCAGGGTGTGACAAAACAAAACAGTTTCAGGGACAAATGTGATTTGTGTGTTATTGAATTGTAGGCCAAATCTCAGAAAGTTCAAGTCTTTTTCAACAGAGTGAAAGATTCATCACTCCTATTGCTTTTCCAGAACCTCTGACCAATCTCAGGGCCACTGTATATCAGCAACTTCTTAACCCAAGTTTCTCAATGCAGTTTTTGTCTCTTCATTTAAGAAAACATAAAAGTGTGATTTTATATAGGAATGACAATGGGTTTCATTATTCTGGTCTACAAAATATTCCCTCCTTCTTAAGTATAATTCCATTGAAAGAGATCTATTTTACAGGTCCTCAGACCACCACCGTTACAGAGGCACACACAGATCCCCAAAGTGCCTGCCAATAATGGAAGGGATGAGGCAAAGCTCTTTTTCTTTCTTTCTTTTGTTCTTTCCTTTTTTTTTAAGTGGGTTAGAGTATATTGAATACTTGCTATGTCCCAGATCCTATGTACTTTACAAAGGACATAAATTATTATTCCTTCATCTCTTCAACAACTCTTTGAGGCAGTAGCAGGCTGGTTTGCCTTGATAGTGCTCTCACAGAGGAAACACAATTATTATTATTATTATTATTGTTACATTATTATTCAGGAATTTTTAATATATTTGCAAACATGTACAACCATCACCACTATCTAGAGGATTTTTATTGTTTCATGCCTTAGATTTAGCTCTTTTATCCACCTTGAATTAATTTTAGTGGGTGGAGAAATGTGAGGGTCCAGTTTCAGTGTTTTACATGTGGATATCTGATTCTCCCAGTACAATTTATTGAATAGAGATTCTTTCAACCAGTGTATGTTATTATTTGGTTTATCAAAGATTAGGTGGCTGTAAGATGTTAGTTTCATTTCATGGTTTTCTATTCAGTTCCAGATGTCTATGTCTCTATTTTTGTGGCAATACCATGCTGCTTTGATCACTATGGCAGCAGTTCTCAACCTGTGGTTCACGACCCTCAGGAACTGTATTAAAGGGTTGCTGCATTAGGAAGGTTGAGAACCATTGCACTATGGCCTGTGTAGTACAGCCTAAAGTCTGGTAGGCTGATGCCCCTGGCTTTGTTTTTATTACTAAGAATTACCTTGGCTATACAGGGTTTTTTTCAGGTTAATACAATACAAACAAAGAATTACTTTTCTAAATCAATACAAAACAAAGAATTATTTTTCTAAATCTTGAAAGTATGGTGTCAGCCTACTCTTTTTTTTTTCTTTTTTTTTAAACAGAGTCTCACTATGTCACTCTTGGTAGAGTCATGTGGCATCACAGCTCACACCAACCTCTTGGGATTAAGTGATTGTCTTGCCTCAGCCTCCCAAGTAGCTGGAACTACAGGCATCTGCCATAATGCCCAGCTATTTTGTTCTTGTTGCCATTGTTTTTTTTTTTTTTTTTTTTAGAGACAAAGTCTCACTTTATCGCACTTGGTAGTGCTGTGGCATCACACAGCTCACAGCAACCTCCAACTCCTGTGCTTAGGTGATTCTTTTGCCTCACCCTTCCGAGTAGGTGGGACTACAGGCGCCCACCACAACGCCCGGCTATTTTTTTTTTTTTTTCTGTTTTTGCAGTTCGGCCGAAGCCGGGTCTGAACCTGCCACCTTCGGTATATGGGGCCAGCGCCCCACTCACTGAGCCACATGCGCCACCGTTGCCATTGTTGTTTAGCAGGCCCGGGTCGGTTCGAACCTGCCAGCCCTAGTGGAAGTGGCTGGCACCCTAACCACTGAGCTACGGGAGTTGAGCCCTACTCTTCTTTATTACATGCCCTTTTATTAGGCTTTTTCTTCCCCAAAGTTTGAAACCAGATATAGGAATCACACAAAGTAAAACCAATTGGTTGCTTTTATTATTGATTCATATAAGTCTATATGTGGTTTAGATTAAAAGCCAAAATCATGTTTACATTTTGCCCCAGACTTAGGTAGCCTTGAGTATCTTGACTCACTGACTCAGCTTGAAAACCACAAGCCTGCAGCTTTTGGAGGCCTTTTGCCACATGGCAGGGAAGAAGAGAACACCCACTCTCTCCTCATGGACTGAGCTAAGAGAGGGCAGAGAAGGGCCAAGCTGCACATGTTGGCTCACAAACTCACCTATCTGATACTCTGTACTGTCCTCTGAAAAGGGGACAAGTCACTCTAGCAGCACTGTCTCTATAGGACAGATTGCAGAGTATAGGAAGAAAGACCAGGCAAATGTCTATTTTAATAGCATAACATTTCACATCCTATATTTAACAAAAGGAAAAAAAAGACTTCTGATGGGATTGACATTAAGATGTGTTGTCTCGTTTTATTAAACTGCTTGACTCTGAGATGTGTCAGGTATATACTGGACTTTGGGTTTCAGAGAAGAGGAAGAACCTCTTTGCCCAGTTTTATAATTGCCCCCCTGGGGACCATCTACTGGCTGATCCTTCAGTCATATGTTCTTTGAGTTGTTCTTTTCTATGGTAATTCATTTTTGGTTCAGAAGGATCAGCCTATTTGTTAAATATTTTAGCCAGGTCTCAATCACAGTGTAGGATAGACTAGAATAACTTCAGGGTTTGGGCAAAGATACCTTTCCCCAGCTGAGACTCTGCCCTGAGGTAGCCTATTGCAGTACCACCACCAATCTGCTCAAGCCTCACTGTGTGTGCCTGCCTGTGAAATGTGACTTTTTTGTTCCTCCCACAAAGAGGTTGAGTCTATTTTTTTATACTTGGAACCTGGATTGGATCATGGGACATCCTTTTTAAAATGTTACAAAAGCAAAGCCTTAGGATATGCATTTACATTGGGTTTTGTGCTCTCTTTCTCTTGGAATCCTGCCAGAATGTGAACAAGTGTAGGCCAGCTGACTGGGGGATGAGACACCACGTGGAGTGAGACCCTGTCATCTTGGCCCTTCACCCCCATCCCTGGCATTCTCAGCTAAGACCCAGACAAGCCAGGGAGGCTGCTCTAGACCATTTGGCCACCGCCAACTGCACCCAGAAAAACCACCAGCCAGCCAGAGTAGTGAGAAATGCAGTTGAAAACATTTGCTGGTTTAGTACTCTAAGTTGTAGGATGGCTTGTTATGTAGAAAAAGGTAGTTAATATGGCACTTTAGAAAGAAAATAATTTTACCAAGAGCGTGAGGAAAAAAATAGTGGTTGTGATTCAAAATGAATGTAACCTTGAGTTTCCTAGGAGCAGGGAAATAAAAGCAAGATTGGGTTATACTGAAGATGTGACAAATGTTTTACTGGCCAAATAAGGATACACAGTATGTCAATTTTTTTACTTGAGATACAGTCTCACTCTGTTGTTCAGTCTGGAGACCAGTGGCATCATCATAGTTCACTGCAGCCTCAAACTCCTGGGCTCAAGTGATCCTCCTGCCTCAGCTTCCTAAGTTGCTAGGACTACAGGTACATGCCAACACACTGGCTGTTTTCTTTTCATTTTTTGGTGGACATAAAGTCTCTCTATGTTGTTTAGCCTGGTCTCCAACTCCTGGCCTCAAACAATTTTTCCACCATAGCCTCCCAAAGTACTAGGGTTACAAGTATGCCAGGCACCTGGCAAGCATGTCAATATTGAAGAGATACAAAGTATCATAAAAATAAAGTGTATTCACATTTACAAAAAAAGAAAAAAATTTATGTCACTTTCTAAAATTAATCCTTAATATACAAATCATTATGGTTTAACAAACTGCAAATGTTTTAGCTTATTAAACTCTAAAGGAAGGAATGATCGACATGTCTATCAAACTGACTGGAATTTTTAAAATGTACTTTAGAAAGAGCTGGGTATCAAGCTGAAAAGATTTTAAACTGTAAACTCACTTGCCACTGTTAGGTAATAGAGCCAATCTTCATTGGATAAAATGAATGTCTGACTCAGTTCTTTAAATATTTTAAACTTAAAAATTTGTATTTCTAGGCTTGGCGCCTGTAGCTCAGTGGCTAGGGTGCCAGCCAGATATACTGGAGCCAGTGGATTCGAATCCACTCTGGGCCTGCCAAACAACAATGACAACTGCAACCAAAAAATAGCCGGGCATTGTGGTGGGCACCTATAGTCCCAGCTACTTGAGAGGCTGAGGCAAAAGAACAAGAGTTTGAGTTTGCTGTGAGCTGTGATGCCATAGCACTCTACCAAGGGTGACATAGTGAGACTCTGTCTCAAAAAAAAAAAAAGTGGTATTTCTATAGAGCCCATAATAATATCAATGCAGTAATAATTATTTACCACATGAATGAAATTTGAGTTTCAAAGTTGATCTTTGATAGTGTCAAATTTTTTATCATTATCAATTTGTCACATTTCCTTGATCTATATAATATATTTGATTTACTGAACCCAAACTATGAGCCACGTACTCTCAGCTAAGTGCCTTCTATGTTCTAATTCATTTATTTCTTCCATCAGTACTAGAAAGTAGGTATCATATGCTTGACCTATCCTGGACCCTTAAAATGTGCATGTTACATGTGCAAACTTCCACTGAAACTACATAAAAAGTCTTAAATCAATGAGAAAAGTTTTGGAAACACAAATCAAATTATAGACATGGGCTGCTTAATGCAGAGGATATATTCTGAGAAATGTGTTGTTAGGCAGATACCTACAATCCATATACTTAAACCTAGATGGTATAATTCATTACACAACAAGGCTATAAAGTATATATAGCCTGTAGCTCCCAGGCTACAAACCTGTACTAAACACTATGGGCAATTGTGACACCATGGTAAGTATTTGTGCATAAATACAGAAAAGGTATAGTAAAAAGTATAATAGATAAAAAATGGTACATTTGTACCATTAGAATTGTCACTGTATGAAGGTCTGACAATTAACAACTCAGTAAGGTTTCATAACCTTGGTGCACAGCTGTGTTTGTGTGGACATGTGGCTGTGTCTTGCTGAGGGGCGTTCATTACTGTTGTGCATTTCACGTGCTCTACAACAACAGCTCTGATGGCCATTCCAGAAAAAGTGTCCAAAATTGCTGTGAGCTGTGATGCCATAGCACTCTACCAAGGGTGACATAGTGAGACTCTGTCTCAAAAAAAAAAAAAAAAGTTGTATTTCTATAGAGCCCATAATAATATGAATGCAGTAATAATTAAATATTTACCACATGAATGGAATTTGAGGCACTGGCGTTGGTGCACGGCTTCCCAAGGGGAGTACTTTGAAGGCAACCGTAATGATATTCACCAGTAAGACATGTAGCACTTTTTCTTTTCTTTTTTTTTTTTTTTTTTGAGACAGAGCCTCAAGCTGTGACCCTGGACAGAGTGCCGTAGCATCATAGCTCACAGCAACCTCCAACTTCTGGGCTCAAGCGAGTCTCCTGCCTCAGCCTCCCAAGTAGCTGGGACTATAGGCGCCCGCCACAACACCTGGACATTTTTTTTGGTTGCAGCCGTCATTGTTGTTTGGCAGGTCCGGGCTGGATTCGAACCCGCCAGCTCAGGTGTATGTGGCTGGCACCTTAGCCCATTGAGCCACAGGTGCTGAGGCAGCACTTTTTCTATAATGAGCTCATGAACTTAATTGTCAGACCTCATATAGTAAATGCCAGTTACATCATTGTCTATTGTCATTGTAAGCATACTGTACACAACCAAATGTGTTGTATTTTTATATGACTGACAGAGCAGTAGGTCTATTCACATCAGCATCACCACAAAACATGTGACTAATGTCTTATGCTATGTGATAGGAAATTTTCAGCTCCATTATAATCTTACAGGACCACTGCAGTATATGCGGTCTGTCATTGACCAAACCATCTTTCTGGGGGTCATGACTATGCATCCTTATCTCAAACATTATACTAAATTAACTTGAGAAAAACTTAATTGAGAATCAGCTTTTGAAGGCATCAGCAGTGTCTGTGGACACAGCCCAGGTGTGGGAGTTGTCCTATCCTCTCATCTTAAGAGTTTGCTTTGTAACCAATAAAGACCATTTCTGTCACTAAAAAGAAATCAGCTGTAAAGTTAAGTTATAAAAATGAGGTCAATTGCTGAAGATAAAGAAGAATCTTATATCACATAAGCAATTTAAAAAGTTACAAAGGAAGATATCAACAGGAAAATAATTGAATATATACTAATGAATAATGTTTATGATTTCTTTCCTACAGGAGTATAAACATTATTGGACAGAGTTGAGAGGAACTACACTTTTCTTTTATACTGACAAAAAAAGTACAATAGTAAGTAGTTAAACATGTTCAGCTGATTGAAACTTTTCCCAATATTTAGTCTATTTTTCAATTTGGAATTTCTGCCATCTGAAAATAAAGATACTCTATTAAAACCAATTCAGATAAGAAAATTTAGATCTGGCTATCAATTACGATAACCAATGCTAAAATCTCCTGGGAACTCCAAAGGTATTAATTCACATTTTTTTACTTTGTATTCTTTTCTTTCTGATCCTAATAATTAAAACATAAAGAGCAAAATTGTGACTAGATTTTTATATATAAATTGCTTGATACTGAGGGATAGCTTCAGTTTACCCCACTTTTTCCTTGCTGTAGCATGCAGTTATCCTCTGAAAGGAACAAAATCATCTCCAGAGCCTTATAAGATACAAACTCACAATTAAATTTTTCTAAAAAGACAAAAACATAACCCCAAAGCAGGACTTCTAAGAGCTTAAACATAAGAATAACAATAAAGGAGATTCTGAGATTTATTTATTCACATTAATTTTGAATTATGTGTTTCATTTTTCCCCAGAATAAGATGTAGTATGCTATAGATACTAATAGCTTCTGCTCACTTATTACACAGCAGAAGTCAGCACAGCGCAGTGATGGGGAGCCTGGCCTCTTTGTTCAGGTCAGCTGAGAGCTCATCCTGCCCCTTCCACTGTCAGCCATGGGACCATGGCAGTACCTGAGCTGACCTGAGCTGTCTGCATCTCCATGTACTGAACAGGGGACTGGTATAAAACAGATGACATCTCAACTTGGGCAATTTGAGGAGCATTTAATAAAGGTTTAATAAATATCCAAAGCAGATGACAGGTTGTAGGGAAGTCACAAATGATAGTATGGAACCCTGACATCAATTACAGTATTTTCTTACTACGCCTAGCAGTGAGAAGGAGAGGGAGAGCAGTCAGGGGAATTGTGTGCAGGTGACTGCCTGGAGAGGAGTGTGGTCTTTGAGGGACTAACTGAGTAGGGTAGTAAGTGCTCAGCCTCACTTTCCCCACTCTCCTGATCTTCCAGTGTTCTCCTGTGGTTCAGCCCCATAAGAGGTTAGAGGGTAAGGGAGCCCTTTGATGTTGTCCAGCTGGGTCCCTCTCCTGGTGCAGTGCTGCGTAGTGAAAGAAGAAAACTGAATCTGGATGGGCAAACAGAGCATCTTCAACATGCTCATTCTTCAAATCTCTAAAATTCAGATGAAAACAGTAGCCCCTCTCATCAGGCTATCAAAATAATTAAAGGAGATAGTACATGTAAGCTGGCACACAATGGGCATTCAAGTATTTTGCATGCATTATCTTATTTAATTTTCACAACTCTGCAGAATGTGTACTATTTTAGTCCCCACTAAATACGAATATTAAGATTAAGGATTAAGAAATGGTACAAGATCAGACAGCTGATGCAATCCAGGACATGCTCCTGAGCCAACCTTCGTAATCACTGTGCAATGAAGAGATTATTGTACTGAAATGCTGCAGAACTACCCTCTGCCAATTCTGTTAACAGAGGATGCAGCCCTTTGGGAACTTCTTTTTTTTTTTTAAATTTTATTATTATTATTTTTTATTAAGGTATATGTGAAGGTCTCAAGAGAAAGTCCTGGGAAAGACCAGGTGAGGATGAGGACCACAGGGATTTAGCCCACAGCATGGAAGAATTTAAGCTGCCTTTAAATATTGGAAAGGCTGTCAGAAAGTTATGTGAAAGAGTTGATGAATTTTCTCAGTATTATTACAAAGAAAAGGGTCTAGGATCAATTCATGGAAATGGGAGAAAAGCTGTGGCTCAATACTAGGAAAAGCTGCTGGTGGACAGAGGTGCTCAGTGGGCTAAGTTCCCTGCTGTTGGAGGTACCTGGTAGAGGACAGCCTGCAGGACATTCAGGCATCAGATAACAGCTGTGTTAGATGACCTTTAAGCCTTTTTATCACACTATATTAAAAGCACAAAGATAATGCTTTCTTTCCTCTAATCAATGGATCAGCTTGCTGCACTCTAACTCTGCCACCTTTTCCTCTGCTGCTCTGTTGCTGTAAAACTCTCTGAACTTGATTTTAAACAATCCAACAGAAAAAGATTCTTGTTTAATTTTAAATTATGTGTTCCTTCCCTTCTACCTCGCCTTCCTTTATTTCAAATTCATTTATTTATTTTTTAAATTGACATATAAGATTGTGCACATTTATCGTGCACAATGTGATGTTTTGAAGTACATACACTTTGTGAAATGTTTAGATTTGAAAATAAATAAGCCAATACAAATTTATCCTCAATATTATCAATATAGAAATAGCTCAGGAAAAACTTTATTGATCTATTTTTAAGCCCTACCTTATTCTGAAGAATAAAATAGACTTACAAAAATACAATAAAGAAGAATTATAAGAATATAATAAAATAAGTTATATTAGGCATAACTGAGAAGAAAATAAAAAGATTTAAGTCAAGAATGTGGCAGGGTGTGGTAGCTCATGCCTGTAATTCAAGCACTCTGGGAGACCAAGGCAGATGGATAGCTTGAGCTCATGGATTCAAGACCAGCCTGAGCAAAAAACGAGACCCCCCATCTCTAATAAAAATAGACAAACAGAGGCAAGAGGATTTCTTGAGCCCAAAAGTTGGAGGTTGCTGTGAGCTATGATGCCACGGCACTCTACCTAGGGCTTGAGACTCTGTCTCAAAAAAAAAAAAAAAAAAAGAATATGACTAATTTAGAAAAATTATACATATATATATGTACACACACACATGTGTATACAATACTGTACCACACTTACTGCAGGGGATTCTTTCTAATATCAGAGGGCAGGTCTGGCTTATTGCATACAGATCAGTCCATATGGATCAACTGCTCACAAGAAATACTTTTATTATACTTGGATAAGATAGGCATTTAAAAAAAAAATCCTCAGTGATGTGCAGTAAATGTCAAATAATAGCTTTCTGGAAAAATGTACATATAAGTATCTGTACATAACCTTTAATAAATATTATTGATATAAAGAATGTATAGCACACAATTTCAAAAATGTACACTATTCTTTTTTTTATAAGACAAAATCTTGTTCTGTCGCCTTTGGTAGAGTGCCATGGCCACAGCAACCTCAAACTTCTGGGCTCAAGTGATCCTTCTGCCTCATCCTCCTGAGTAGTTGGGACTACAGGTATTCACCATCATACCCAGCTAATTTTTCCATTTTTTGTACAGAGGGGGGTCTTGCTCCTGCTCAGGCTGGTCTTGAACTCCTGACCTTAAGTAAGCCTCCCACTTCAGCCTACTAGAGTGGTAGGATTACAGGTGTGAATCACTGCACCCAACCCACAATGTTCTTTATCGTAATTTCCATCTAGCCTATAGCCAATTGATTTTCACAAAACATGTTCCTTGATTTTTCCTTGATTTTGCATTGGTAGTCAACTGTCATTATAATTCCATTATGATTTGACAAATGGAGTTGTATTCCCATCTACTATTTCCCTAATAAATTCATTATCAGTAATACATTTGACATGAATGTTGGCTGATATTTTCCTTTACATTAATGAGTAAAAGAAAATAAAGTGATGTTATGTGTGTAAGAACTTCTTGTGTTCTTAAAGTCAATGACATGGGCAAATTCTTTATGGAGTTAGAAAATAGTTTTTGAATGCTGTAAGAATATTTTATTAATTTTTGTTCTATTTACAGTGAAACAGCTTCAAACACAACAAACTTTGAAGTTTCATCTACATTATCAACATTTTTTCCTTTTATTTTGTAAGTCTAGACCTTGGGCGACAATTTGTAGACCCTGGGCCAAATGTGACCTGAGGCCTGATTT
Organism: Perodicticus potto; assembly: GCA_963574655.1. Classification (NCBI taxonomy): domain Eukaryota; kingdom Metazoa; phylum Chordata; class Mammalia; order Primates; family Lorisidae; genus Perodicticus; species Perodicticus potto. The sequence continues at coordinate 82,986 of CAUYRH010022877.1, read as the reverse complement.
TGTTTACTGTTTGAGCTAAAAATGGTTTCTTTAATTTTTAAGTGCTGTAAAGAAAATAACAAAAACAAAAATAAAGAATTTTTGTGGGACACTGTATGTCCCTCTAAGTATTTATTATTTGGCCTTTTGCAGAAAAAAAGTGCAGCCCCTGGGGCAATCAAAACAAACAAACAAAAAAACAACAACAAGCCCTGATTTGTAAGGTCACCAATCTCTATGATGTAAATACTCCCACCATGGCTGATTGCCCTCTATAAATGTGGCCTCACTGATTATGGAGTTGGAAAGAAAATCACAGTGGCCCACCATTATCTGGGATTTTCAGGACACAGAAACAAGGATATAAATAACTTCAAGACCATAGAGGGTGGTAAAATGCAGTAATACAATTTAGAAAGTAACAAATCTTAAGGTTTTATTCCTCTTTATATATGTAATTTACTTATTGGTACCTTTATATAATTTAATTTCTAATAATGGTTGTGTTAAAGAACCTATATGCAAAATTCCTGAAAATTTAACAATTGGCTTTGCAAACCTCTATGAGACAGGTCTAGCACACTACCATGTGACACATTTCGAGATGCCCTCTGGGCTTAGGAAAACCAGGGTATCATACAAAGTAGAAAGGAAAGTATTACTTATTTTCCTTCCTGCTAGGACTAATGTTTGTACCACAAAATAATTTAGTGAAATTTTCTTTTATCTTTGCAGTACGTGGACAAATTAGACTTAATAGACCTGACACACCTCACTGATCAGAGTTCAACTGAAAAGAATTGTGCAAAATTTACCCTTGTTTTGCCAAAAGAGGAAGTACAACTGAAGGTGAGGAGAAATAATTTGTAAAAGGCTTGTGGTTATAAATAACATTCACTTTCTTCATACCCAGTGGCTAAAAGAAAGGCTAAGTCTTATACTTTAAGATTTCTTGCTTGATTTTGGCAAGCAACCAGTTTTCTGAATTGGGATTTAAAAGACTACATTCGCTTGTTTAATATAAAAGCTCCATGAAACAATGTACATCTGTCTTTGGACAAAGTTAGGGGTCCCACCTGGTGTTTTGTACAGACTGTTCTTGAATCAGCACTCAAGGTGAACCAAGTCAATTCAACCAACAACTACCATAATTAGAGAGAACAACTTGCAATTGAACAAAATCTAACAGGAGACTTTACCAGGAAATTACTGACTGACCTTGAAAGCCCAAACTTCAGCTTAATAGGAATCACCAGTATGCAGGAAATCTGGGCCCACCACAGACTCTACAAGCCCCTAGGTCAGTGTTTTTCAAACTTTTTAAATCTCACAGCACACCTGAACCTATAGTTAAACTTCAGTGGCACACTTAAATTTTGCTGATCAAATTAATTAATTAATTAATTAATAATAATAAATTATACTCACTGTGCTTTGAACTTCTTTTAAAAATAAATTAGTGACCTTTAAAAATTTCTGTGGCACACTAAGTTCCTCTCATGGCACATCAGTGTGCCATGTCTCCCCAATTGAAAATCACTGCCCTAAATAATTTAAGGATGTGGTGTTTCAGAGCATAGGACCAAAGTCAGATGTCTAAGTTTGAATTTGGGTTATTTTTTTCATTAGCCGGGTGAGTGCAGAGATGTTATTTATCCTCTGTGTAGTCTTTGTTTCTGCACCCAGAGGTCCATCTTAGCTCTGATATAGTCTTCTCCCTGAGGCCCACCTGGACCACTTTATTGAAATGGCAGCACCTTTCTCCTCCCCAGTCATACTCCCAATCTCTGTTACCTTGTTATACATTTTTCCCATTTATTTCCTTCTGACACTATAAAATCTACTCACTATTATGTTTATTACTTATTATTTCTTGCTAGACCTTAAACTCCATAAGAACAAGGATTTTTGCTTTGTTCCTTGATGTAAACCCAGTACCTAGAATAATGCATGTAAAGGTACTCAATAAATATCCATTAAATGAAGAATATCCATAAGGCAGATAAACAAAAACTAGTCATACCTTTTGCCAAGTTGCTATGAAGGTTAAATCAATGAATACCCATGAAGTGCTTACAATAGCCATTATATGTTCAAAAGATGTTGGCTGATATTATTATTAGTAGTAAAAGCATTTATTTATTTATTCACTTTTTAAACAGAACATGATTATATTTCAATACACAACTTCTGCACAACCAAAAAACAAACCACCATCATAAAATAAACAAATATTAGTAATTATAGCTAGAAGTTAAGAGTTTCTACAGTGGTTTCCTTTAGCTTAGAGCTAGTCAATATTAAATACTAACAGAACAAGTAACTATGAATTGACATATCACAGAAATAAATTTGCTAACATTTAATTTTTTTGTTAAGTAAATATGTACAATTTTACTTAAGTAAGCAAACAAATTAAAGTTATACAATGTCTTCTGAAAAAAGAAAATAGTATTGAAATATTTCATAATAAATACACATTGACAGTTATAAGCAAAATAGGAAAATAAAGTATGTTTTTTATTTATTTATTTATTTATTTTTGACAAAGAGGAGGCTTTATTAGGCAAAATGTTAATTTTCCCATTTTTCCTAACTATAGCTAGCGTGCAGAAAGGAGGGCCACACATGTGGGTGTAAGGTTGCCGGTTGCAGATGTTCTCCCCCGCAAGGAGCTATTTGTGGCTGCCTGTCTGAACTGCTGGGCCCTGAGTGTGAAGTTTGGAGAAAGCCATTTGGCTCTGAGAGGCCTCCAGAGGGCTGGGTCTTCTGTAGGTGTCTGGCCCTTCCTTTCTGGGCACCCCCTTCCTGGGCACCCCTGCCCCGCTGCAGCCGCGCCCTGCTGCACAGGGGCTGGTCGGGCAAGAGGTGGGGGCTGCACATTCTAGCTCCCCGTCTCCTAAGTACACCCCGCAGCATCTGGGAGTGTGGAAAGAGCAGGCAGCACAGGCTCCCCGGGAGGCCTGGGGAGAGGGCAGGGGTGGGGGCAAGCTGACCCTGGGCCAATGGTCACAGCCAGAGATGAAACTGCAAGCTGCAGTGAAATTGTGCAAAGGTCTCAGCTGAGGTCTCAAAAGCAAGACACTCTAGTCTGTCTAGCAGCTAAAGCAAACAGGCTGTAGGGAAGACTTGCTTTTAAACCCATAAAGTATGTTTTTATGTTTGAAACACTGTGGCTTCAAGAAAAGAACATGCATTTTGTCAATCTTGCTGGGGTTTGATGGCTTGCATATTTCAAGATATAAAATAATCATGAAATTTTAAAGTTATTTGTAGTCAATAAAAATATTAATGCCCATATTCACTTGTATATTTCTTTCTTTCTTTTTGTTTTTGTCTTCAACTTTAGGCAGAGAATATAGAAAGTGGGGAGGAATGGAGAGGCTTCATTCTTACCATAACAGAGGTAAGAAAGTGATTTTTTTTTGTGATTCATTTTTATCAACAAATATTTGCTGAACACCTACTATGAACCATGCAGAGTGAAAGTGGCTGAAACAATTAAAAAATATAGATCTGAATCCTTGCATTTACTCTTTAAAGTGTTACTGCATATTTTCATTAGGTGGCAGAGAAGGAGAAATAAACATACATGATCATCTCACATAACAAGGGGTCAGTGAGAGCTACTTTTTGATCTCGTCCTTCCGATACAGTGCTCCTTAGTATATTCTGATATTTGCAGCTTACATAGAACCTTCTAAAATGCTTTCCAATTCCTTTCCTATTCATTTAATACATGTTTATAAAGTGCTGAGATGAATTTTATGAATAACAGATGATATAAAAGGGAGAGACCATCAAAATAAGAACTGATCTTTAACTGATCTTCAACTGATCATTGGCTTAGCGAGTCTTAAAACAAAGGGATGTTTATCTGTTCAGCTCTGTAGCATCTTATTAGAGGCAAACAGTAAGCTCTACTGCTCAGAGTTAACTGTTACAGCAATAATAGACTATTGCACATTTATTATTTTAAATAAATCCAGTGCGGCAACTGTCTTGGAAGCATGAGGTTCTTTGATAATCAGCCCCCACCATATTCTCTGGGTACCATATTCTCTGATACTTTTAGAGTGTGTGAAACTTTATTAGGGCCACTTTAAAACAGACTCTATCCAAAGCTAGTTTCTGAGTAAAGCCTTTCCAGCCCCATGAAATGAGCTCTGAGTTTCACCAAGATGACAGATGCTGGATCTTTATCTCAGTCAGTAACAGGTAAAAGTTGGAAATTCAACTACTGTGCAGAGAAGTCACAGAGGCTAGAAAAATGAGCCAGTTAAAGATGTGATGGTCATGTTGACTTTTAGGGGGGTAGGGGAAAAACTCCTTGGGAGATCGTACTCCCTCCCTCTGTTGTAAAGAAGTGGGGAAGGTGCCACTGTTTGGGAAGGTGCTTCTTACACTGGAGGCTGTATGTCTCCGGCCTGTGGCTGGGTGTCAAGAGCACATTGAAACTTTGACAACCTGCCACATCTTCCTGGTATGCTAATTATACTTGAACTTTTGGTTAAACATTTCATTTTTATTTGTAGTGTTTTTCCTTGAGGTAAGGATACAAACATTTTTTTATATTAAAACATACATGGATGTATCACAGAATATAAAATAAAATTCATGCGAATTTTCAAGAGAAGAGAAGAAGCCTCAAATGTTGAGCTCTGTGAATGTTGCTTTGTTCTGTGGTCCCAGATCACTGTGTGTGAACATTTATACTGTTGTTAGGAGAGCTTTAGCATAGATGTGTGAGAAGTACTCTCTGTAGTATCAAATAAAAGCAAGTCTCAGTTACTAGCTACGTGACCCTGGACTAGTTATTTAATCTTTCTGAGCCTCGGTTTCTTCTTTTCTCATTCATAAAATTAAGATATCAGTATCTTATAGCATTGCTGTGAGGATTATTAATAACACCTGAGCTATATAGTATAATGCCTGAGCTATAGTAGTCAGTAAGGAGTAGGTGTTTAATTGGGTGTTTTCGGCATTACTTAGTCATTTTATTTTTTATTTTTTATTTTTATTTTTTTGGAGATAGAGTCTCACTTTGTTACCCCAGGCACACCTCATGACATCATAGCTCTCAGCAACTTCAAACTCTTTGGCTGAAGCAATTTTCTTGTCTCAGCCTCTTGAGTAGCTGGGACTACAGGCACCCACCACAACACCTGGTTATATTTTAGAGATGGGCTCTCACTTTTGTTCAGTCTGGTCTTGAACTCGTGAGCTCAAGCAATCCACCTGCCTTGGCCTCCCAGAGTTCTGGGATTACAGGTGTGAGCCACTAATGAGTCACTAAATTACTTAGTCATTTAGAAGTATGGTCTCTAAATCTTTTTGACTATGTATTCCATTAGTAAGTTTTTCTTTAAATTTCATATGTACATATATACATAATAAGACATAAACAATAATAGGAATTAATGAAATAGAAACGTAATAGAAACTGGAGCTTTACTGTTTTCTTCCCATACTCTAATCATTAGAGTATAAAACTGTTTGCTGGTCCTCAGTCACCTAATGAACACTCTCATCTTATTCCTACTTTGCCATATGGCTGGGGACTTTATTCCAGCTTACTCCTGAGAGAATGAGGCACCTCACAGGTTTTCTGGAGCTTTCCAGGCACTAAGCTCAGAGTGAAAACTGAGGTTTCTCACTTGAATCAGCTCGTAGTGCAAAGTAGATGTACTTTGCTTTGCGGCCAGATAAAAAGGAAGATTTCTTGAAAGAAGGGTGGGCACAAGTGGAGGTTCTATTTGGTTTAGAAGCAGTTCTAAGACATCTTCCCTAGACCAAGATCTATCTCTGTCAGGTAAGAAAGCTCTGTGGGGCCAGAATAGGCTCTTGACTAAAGTCAGTGAGCTCTTGGACTGGCTTTCTTGTCTACCACTGTTTCAATTGGTTTCAGCTGTCAGTTCCCCAACAAATGTCACTCCTACCTGGGCAAGTAATTAGGCTGCATGAAATCCTTGAGCGAGAAAAGAAAAGGAGGACTGAGGGAGAACAACTACCGAGCACATCTGTGGACAAAGAGAAGGAACCAGCTGAGGATGATGTGCTGGACCTGATGCCAGTGTAAGTGCACAGTGAACTCCAGTCTCTTCATTTGATTGTTAAGACTAATTTCTAATTATCAAGGAGAGTTAGCCACTTGAGCTTATTAAACTAGGGACAATAAACTGTCTTGGAGATAGACTGCATGTCTCTTGACTGCATGCCACAGTTCCTCTCCTATGTCATGATCAACAAAATGCAAATGTGAACCAGCCTCTCACCACACAGGAAATCCCTCCACCTACGTCTTTAGACCAAGCAGATGCTCTTTCCGGAGCTCAGACCTAAATAAATATTCTTATGAAGAAAGAAGAAAAATATATTTTTTTCTTCATGCAGAGCTACGATTGACTAATTTTAAAACAGAAAATTATATCAAAACATTTTAAACACTGGAATATTTTATTCAATTGATCAGCCAATCAGTGAGTACTCACTGAACTTGTATTTTGAGGAAGGCCCCGTGTAAATTGTTGGAAAAATGAAAAGGCACATAATATGCTAAATCCAGCAATATTCTACATTTACTTTATATTGTTGAAGAGATTGTTGTGAGTCCTTTCCACCTGGAATACTGGTGTTTTTATCAGCGAATTTATTCTGGTACCATCTTTAATATCAGATTCTGATAAACATTCTGTCTGTACTGGAATTGCTAAACAATGCCAACCACCACTTTTAGCTGAAATCCATGACAGCTAATGGACTGATAGGTTAAGTCACACAGACTCCTTGTTTTTCTCAATAAAACAAGTACTAAATGTTTATTACAGATAAAGAGATTAAAATAATTCCTTGTCTGATCACTTGGAGATATTTGCTGTTAATATTTTGGTGTATTGTATATCCTGTCATTTTTTTTCCATAACTATGACTATATAATTTCTTGAGTATAATATACAGACAGTCCCTGACTTATAATGGTTCAACTTATGATTTTTTGACTTTACAATGATGCAAAAGTGATAAACGTTTACTGGAAACTATACTTTAAGTACCCATTCAAGTTCTGTTTTTAACTTTCAGTACAGTATTCAATAACTTGTGTGGGATATTAAATACTTTTTTATAAAATAGGCTTTATATGATGATTTTTGCCTACTGTAAGTGTTCTGAGCATGTATAAGGTAGGGTAGGCTAAGCTATGATGTTTAGTAGTTAGGTGAATTAAATGCAGTATTTTCTATTTCTGATGGGTTTAATAGGACATAGCCCCTTCATAAGTCAAGGCATATCTGTATATTATAAAATTATGAGGTGCTTTATTTTTATTTCTGTGCATAAAAATACCACCTATGCCAGGGACATATTACACCAAAAGCAGTGAGTTTAGACATACACAGAAATACCCGTTTTTTAAAAGAGAGATCATACAAAGGAAGAATTTACATTTGTTTTGTATTCCTGAAAGAAAATTATCAACGAACTTTTATTCAAGATCTTATTTGTAGACAGAGACTACAGATACATTGTTAATTCTTTTATTAGATTTTTCAAACAGTATTGGTGATTATATAATCATCAGTAGATAACTTTTCAGGTCCTCTTTGTTTAAAGAGGCTTTAGAAGAGTAAGGGAAGACAGGCCTTAAGCATTAGCATGCTCAGAGTGGCAAAGGCTTGTAAAAATAGTTCATTAGAATTACACAATTAAATTTCAATTAAAAAGTTGAAAATTTTAAGAAATATTAACAATTGTAGCTCTCAACTGTGGCAGCATTTTTCCAAGTAATGATCCCATTAGTTGAAAAATATTTTTTGTTTTTTATTTCACCTCTATAGATGTTTTTATGCAGTGTCCCGGAAAGAAGCAACTGAGATGCTTGAGAAGAACCCTTCACTGGGAAATATGATTCTGAGGCCTGGCAGTGATCATAGAAACTACTCCATCACTATCAGGCAGGAGATAGAGTATGTTTAATTTAAATATATATAAAATTGTTAAAAGCATGATATCACTTTAGATGACAAAGTCATACAAATTCAGAGCATCACCTGCTTTTTTTGTCAAGCCTACAAATATGAGCACAAGAACAGAGAGGGAGGAAATGTTATAAAAGTAATGCAAAAGATGAGCCAACACTGGTATTTGCAGTAGGGAATAAGAATGAACACACACATTACTTTGGTCCTGGTTATAGTTGTACTGTTCATTCATTCAATTCAACAAATACTTATTGAGCAGCTACTATGTACCGAGTAATGGCCTAGGCATTTAGGGTACACTAGTACAAAAACAGCATCCCTGGCTTCAGTGAATTTATATTCTTATCAGGAAACATAGGTTATAAATAAATTCATAACTTAAAATATTATATATATGATAATAAGATCTGCCAAGCAAAATAAAGCAGGGTAAGAAAGATAGGAGCCCTCAGAGGAGATAAAGAGAGCACATTTTGGGGTTGCAGTTGTTTTAACATGTCATGGTCAGGGAAGACCGACTGTATTAATGGGCACTTAGACAGAGAGCTGAAAGAAGTGAAGGACTGATGTGATTTTGGGGGTAAAAGAGGTCCAGGCAGCAAGGGCACCTGCCCTGAACAGGATGTTTGGTTTGTTCGAGAAACAAAAAGAGGTGGCTGTGACCACAGCAGGGCAGAGAAAAGTGGCAATGGTGAGAGTCCAGGCACTGTGAGAGGTGGGGCTGTGTTCTGAATGGCACCATAGGTCACTGGGGCTGTTGACATAATCTGACTTATTTATCAAAAGGTCCACTGGCCACTTAGTAGCCTCTTTTCAAGGTTAAAAATTACCTTCTGGTAATACAGTTTATCTTTGATAAAGTTAGCAGCACTTCCATGCAAAAGTTGTTTTTTCTCTGTAGTTAGAATGGTTGGATCTCTTTAAGGGACCTCCAGCTTTCAGACTCTATGGAAATATACATGTCCACAGACACCCTGGCTTAGTTAATATTTTCACAACAAATAATATAATTAAAAGTTTTATCTGATGTGAAAATATTTAATAAATGATTATCTTTAATAGAAACACATAAACAGAACATTGAACCTTGAATTTGCTATTATTTGTGGGAATAATGTTTTTACTACAACATATCTATCAAGGAATCTACCACTGTATCCCATAAATAACTATAATTCTAAACAGACTGAATATGAAGATCCCATAAATATCTATAATTCTAAAGAGATTGAATATGAAGATGGTAAATAGAGGAGGTAAAAAGAAAATAATCACTTGGACAAAATTTAAATTATAACATTATGACTACATTGCTAGTATGAGCAGGGTCTAATAAGCTTTGTTCACTTGCCAATTACTCTGTCTAAACAGACACTTGGGGGCGGCGCCTGTGGCTCAGTGAGTAGGGCACCAGCCGGAGGTGGTGGGCTCAAACCCAGCCCTGGCCAAAAAAAAAACTGCAATAAAAAATAAATAAATAAATAAATAAATAAACAGATACTTTCCTTTGTACATTACCATGAACAGACAGCAAGAATGTTAGGTAGTCAGGCCATGGTTCTGCATGTAAGGAAATATTTGTGTTTGTCTCTGTTTTCATTCTGTTACAATGAATATTTTTTAACCTTTTTGTGGTTTCACTTATTTTTTCCTATTTATTAGAAGCTAACATTTGGAATTAATTGATTTTAACTTCATTGAAATATAGTAGGATATCCTGGATTTTCTGGTTACAGTTTATTTATAATTTAATTGACTGTCTTGAAACAAATCCAAAAGAAGTAACTTTTCTTAATGTTAAAACTGCCATTAAATATCAGTGAGCTTGGAAGGAATGGGAGAAAAGGTTTTTTTGTTTAGTACATCCTGGTCAAGGAGTCTTTTATTGGGGTTTAAGAAAGAAATTCTAGAATGTCTCTGTTTACTTCGAGTTTCAAAATTGAGAGTATATAAAACAATTAAAATTAATATAACAGACTTTTTAAAAAGAAACTGGCTTGAAAGCACAATGAGAGCACCAATGACAGTGATTAATATTTTGCCTTACTGTTACACTTTCTTGGTCTAATGGAGTATTGGGACCATCTACATGTGAACTCTGCGTTACTATGCTGCATGGAATGAACAAAATCCCCAAACCTGATAGATCTTTAAAGACTATATGTTCCCTGCACAATACCAACCTGGCCTCTTTTAAGGTGGTTTAAATTAGTCCAACTTTTACATTGAATTTTCCATACCACTGAGCTACGAGAAAAAGTGTTTTTTGCTAAAGATGTGGTTTGTGACCAAAGATAGTAAGGTTCTATGCTTAGGATATGAATATAAGGTCAAAATTTTTACTAACATCTTTATTGTCTTAAGTTATAATTACCTTCAACTCCTGGCCTCAAATTAATTCTCACCTTACCTGGGAAATCCCAGCTGGGTTACAAGTGTGAGCCACCATACCCAGCAAGGTATATTTTTAAGTTCAAAAGACAGACTCTGACAAAGGAGTCCATATCAAAGTTGCATAATTCTAATTTTGCTGAGCTCTCTTTCCATTTGAATTTACATAGAAATTCATAATTTTGTCAGCTGCTGGTCATAAAAACTTGTAACATTTCACAAAACTAATCACCTTCCCCACAAAAGTTATTCTTGGAAAGCAAGAAGGTAGAATGGTCAAACTAAAGCATTCTAATCCTGGAGTCAGTATGTATTTATTTAGGCTTTGGGGAATAGTTTATCCTGGGAGGCGGCTAAGAAAAATGTTAATTGTATTTTACGTTCCTTACAAACGAAACATAATACATCTATGATGGTAGGGACTGTTCTGTGTGTTCCCTTAATGCTTCAAAACATACCTTTTGGAAAGTCTGAGTTTATTATCTTCCATCTAACAAGTCACTTAATTTTAAAGACTTAGAAATTGTAGATAATATTAGAATTGCAGCTTGTTATACTAGAGCTTAATGGAAAGAATTTGGTAGAAACCTAGGCTATTAGGAAAACACCTGTGTTTCCCAACATAATCAATTCATTTTCGCACAGGTTGTAGGGAAAATGTACAGCCAACACGCTAGGTGGCGGTGTCTGATGAGACCCTCACTGGAGGGATAAGCTGCTCCACCTAACTTGAAATAAACACCTCTACCCAGGGACAGGTCAGCTGTGGGAAGGAGGACGCTGTTGTCAGGAGCAACTACTGCCACCGAGTGAGAGGCCTCCTCTCCGGGTTCAGACTATCATCCGCTTCCACCCAGCATGGTGGTGTGCAGGTCCACAAGCCATAAAGCTGTTCTTACAACAAACTTCGTGTTTCATTTTTTTGAAATTGCTGCGATTAGGTGCCAAGCTAATAATACAGACACTTTGGAGCCATCGGCTAAGGAAGTGGTAGAAAGGACCCCCAAATCACCGCTTTACAAAGATTGAGGTCAGAAGCTAAGAACAAATACCGCATTTTTTCCTGTAGAATACGTTCCTGTGTATGATGTGGACCAGTTTTGGGACACTTTCTTCTTTCTTTGTTTTTTTCTTTGAGACAGAGTCTCACTTTGTCACCCTCAGTAGAGTCCTGTGGCATCATAACTCACAGTACCTTAAACTCCTGTGCTGCAGCGATCCTCCTGCCTCAGCCTCCCAAGTAGCTGAGGCTACAGGCTCCCACCACAACATACGCTGGTTTTAGAGACCAGTTCACACTCTTGCTCAGGCTGATCTTGAACTCCTGAGTTCAAGGGATCCTCCTGCCTGGGCCTCCCAGAGTGCTGGAATCATAGCCGTGTGCCACCTTGCCTGACCTTGGCCCAAATTTTCAAGAAAAACTCCCTTGAAGAAAACAGCTGGCTCTCAGCTGGGAGAGTCTGGGGATTGCACATCCTGGAACAAGTGTGGACTTGGGCAACGCCCTCTGGCAGCCCCTCCCATCCCTGAAATCGACTGGGTCTGGTCTCAGCCTTCCCTGCACCTGCACAGTCACTTGGCCAGCCCTGTCCCAGTTGGATCCGGATCCTCCCAGGCTAGGCTTCCCCTATCAGGCCAGACCACCTATGTCTAATGCACACCCTTATTTTTCCCTAAAAAAATTGGGCAAAAAGTATACATTATACACAGCAAAATACAGTATAATCACATTCAAGACCATACATTAAACAAAACAAAATAAAACTGCTTCTTTGTTGAGTTCATGATCAGAAAACCTTAATATAGGAAATTGTATCGATCTTGCATTTTCATCTCTCTTTCTTCCTTTGGAAAAGCAAAACAAAACAAACATGAAAGAAAACAGAAGGGCTGGTACTCCAGACAAAACCTAAGCAGCTCTGCAGAATTTTTTTTTTCCACATCACTTTCTGTTTCAGAACTTAGTGCTACTAATCAAATGTTCCTAGACCTTTGCCACTTTCTTCCTACTCTTTGCCATAAATGGTGATGAAGATGTCAGTAATAAGGATTGTAGTTTCCCTAAAACTTTTTTAGGGAAAAAAAAAGTTTTTTCAAAAAAATGCTTTTTTTGAGCGTTTGCCAGCCCTACGCTGGGCACTAGTAAACGTTTCTTTAGGCACAATAAAAAATTAGAGACAGGAGTATTTTTCACGTCTTACAATTAAAGAGGATGAGACTCACAGAAACTCCTAAATTAAAACAATAAATTTTAAAAGTAGTAAGAAACAGTTAGATTACTGAAGCTTAATGTGGCAGGCACTTTGGAAATATTAACATACAACAATCTGAGAGGCTCTACCCTCTCCAGTAGGGATGGGCAGTAGGGATGCCCAGCAGAACCAGAGGCTTTTGGTAATTTCTTTTAATTTTTTTAAAATTCCTGTTTATGGTTGGACAATATTGTTTCACACATAACATCAAATAGGCCAAATAAATAAATAAAAAGCAACTTCATAGACAAAAAAAAACCTTTTAAACCATCTGCCAACTACTTATAATACAGCTAAATACATACACAAAAGAAGTTACTGGAATGCTCGCTGATATGTCATTGTAGTTTTGATTTGCATTTGTCTGATAACTAATGATATTGAGCTTTTTTTTTTTTTTTTTTTTTTGTGTCAGTCTCAAGCTGTCACGGTGGGCAGAGTGCCTTGGCGTCATAGCTCACAGCAACCTCCAACTTGGGCTCAAGCAATCCTCTTGCCTCATTTTTTTCTATTTTTTAGTAGAGACGGGGCGGGGGCGGGGGGAGAGCCCTTTTGCTCAGGCTGGTCTTGAACTCGTGAGCTCAAGCAATCCGCCCTCCTTGGCCTCCCAGAGTGCTAGGATTACAGGTGTGAGCCACTGCACCCAGCCAATGTTAAGCATTTTTTTCATATACCTGTTGGCAACTTGTATGTCTCCTTTTGAGTAATTCTATTCATATCCTTTCTCATTTTAAAAATCAGATTATATGATTTTTTTCTATCAAGTTGTGGAACTCCTTATATATTGTAGTTATTAATCCCTTATTAGATGATTAGTTTGCAAATATTTTCTCTCATTCTGTGGATTATTACTTCACTTGATTGTTTCCTTTGCTGTGTAGAAACTTCCTAGCATGATGTAATCCCATTTGTCCAATTATGCTTTGGTTGCCTATACTTTGGGGATATTACTTAATTAGTCCTATTCAGATGTCTTGAAGCATTTCCCAATTTTTTAGAAATAGTTTTATAGTTTCAAGTCTTATATTTAAATCTTTAATACAACTTGATTTTTTTTTTTTTTTTTTGTAGAGACAGAGTCTTACTTTATCACCCTCAGTAGAGTGCTGTGGCATCACACAGCTCACAGCAACTTCCAGCTCCTGGGCTTAGGCGATTCTCTTGCCTCAGCCTCCCAAGTAGCTGGGACTACAGGTGCCCACCACAATGCCTGGCTATTTTTCTGTTTTGCAGTTTGGCCAAGGCAGGTTTTTTTTTTTTTTTTTTTTGAGACAGAGTCTCACTTTGTCACCCTCGGTAGAGTGCTATGGCATCATAGCTCACAGCAACCTCAAACTCTTGGGCTCAAGCAATTTTCTTGCCTCAATCTCCCAAGGAACTGGGACTATAGGCGCCCACCATAACACCTGGCTATTTTTAGAGACTAGGTCTCGCTCTGACTCAGGCTGGTCTCGAATGTGTGAGCTCAGGTAATCCACCCACATTGGCCTCCCAGAAATGCTAGAATTATAGGCATGAGCCACCTTGCCTGACCTGATACATCTTGATTTGATAGAATATCATGAAAGATAAGAGTCTAGTTTCATTCTTCTGCCTATGGATATCCAGTTTTCCCATCACCATTTACTGAAGAGTCTGTCCATTCCCTACCGTATCAGAACCAGAATTTGAACTAAGATTTTTAAATCAGTCTTTCAAAGAATAGCAACCATTTATTTCATAGGAATTGTAATTGAAATTGAGAGTTTTCAAAAGTAACTGATGACAAAGATCTTTTCATGATAGAGGCAAAGATAAGGCCAGAGAACACTCTGAAGGCACAAGTGAGACCTCTCTGTTCAGTAGTGTCTCCTTCCCCAGTATGTGACCGATTCCTGAAGTTCCAGCAGTAGAGAATACTTTTTTTTTTTTTTTTTTTAGGAAAGTGTTGGTTAGGTTTTACCCCACGTTGTGAAAGTAGGCCATCGGAACTAATTTATTAGCCGTCTTCTGATGTGACATCTAATTGAGAAAACATTTGGATATAACAGTGAATGAGGGAGGGGACTTCAGTGTAGTATAATCCTGGAGGAATGTGAACTGGAAATGAAGGGAGAAGGAATTAAAAAAACAAAAGTGGGAAGGCCCCATAGACCAGCTTTACCTGATGAATAATTTTGCTTTAGATAGTATCTGTATGTAGAACAAAAGTTGAATTAGTTTGTTGTTCAGGCAAATGACAATGGAATAAATGCTATTAACTTGTTCACATTAGATGAAGTTTTGGTCTAACACACCTACATATGAATCAAGGAAATTCAATACAAACATACTCTTGTTCAAAACTAACTGGCATGGACACTGACTTATGATCTCACTACAAACTCATTTAGTTCTAACAGCACTAGGAGCTGGGTTCTAATATTTTTAAATTCAGTTTCATAAATATTTATTGTGTGTTTAATGCTGGAACACCAAGATGTATAAAATATACTTTATTGTTTGTGAAAAGTTCATGATCCATAAGCTACAGTGTGTTCAGAGTAGGAGTAACTTAGAGAGCTGTGTGAGTATAGAAGGGGAAGATACTAAGATTCATCTGCTGTACTTATATCCCATCTATGTGTTTATACAGTGCCTAACCCTAGAATTTTCTATATCTCTAAGTCAACCCTGAAGTTAGCTGATATCCAGAGAGGTATATGAGTTATGAGGAACAGCTATCAGGAATAGGCTTTCTGGTTGGATTAATGATGAGGAGGAGTAGAAAGAAATTTGCTTTCAATAATTCTTTCCATTTCTCTTTGAATAGAGAATATATATTTGATATATATATGCTTACACAGGATTTCTACTTTGTAAGGCACTAGTATTTTAAAAATTTATTTCTACCAAAAATATTTTCAGTTTTTTTCTGTTTATTCTTTTCATTAACCCAATGACACACACTTCCTATATCCTAGTATATAAACACCCCCCAAAAAGGGACAGAGGAAACCATGTAAATAGAAAAACAAAACCACCAAGGATTTTTTTTTTGCCAAACTATAATCATTAGAACATAGGTGTAGTATATAGGTGATATTTTATACTTAAACTTTAGTTTGCTTTGTCCCAATCATAATCAAACAGAGATTAACTGTTTGTTTCATCTTAGCATACCGAGAATCAAGCACTACAAAGTGACAAGCATAGGGAACAACTACACTATTGCATTGGAGAAACCTGTAAGTAGCTATTTCTTTGTTGTTGATGAACTTTCTCTCTACCCTTCCCAAACCTACCTTATAGAATACAAAGAAAGATGGAAAAGCAGAATTTTTCCCTAGGGACTTAGTACTGGCAAAAAAGAGAGACGTGGGTGAGGCAGAATAAAAAGATAATTTGCTTATAAAAATTCTCTCCATCTTTCTTTGTTTACAAGTCTTTTTCAAAATAATTATTTCAGGAAGAGAAAGATATTTCTGTTAAATGTGTTTTATAATCCTCCAGTTATATTTAAATGTGTTTATTTCTAATGGGAGGAAGTCTGTGAATGCCTACTCCTCTAATACCTCCATGCAGAAGTAAAAGAAATTTTACCATTAAGAAGAAATCCCTTCTTAATGGAAACATACCATGAAGAAAGGGTTTCTTCTTTGTCTTCAACCCCTCTCCCACCCTAGCTGACTTATCATGGGCCTAATAATATAACTGCCAGATACTATTTTGGCACAGAGGTACATACTTTACATGTAATCATTTATTTGTTATTATTACTCTGAGAAGCTGTTATCCCTATTATTCAGGATAGAGAACTGATATTTACACTGATTGAGCCAATAAAAAAGTGGTGATGTGGCTCACATTCTAGGAAGCTGGAAAAGGGAATATAGCTCTGTGATTTTAGGCTGAGGTAGTGAGAATATAAGGCCAGGAAAGATTTTCTCTAAAAATCACTTAAATAGAACTGTGGATCTTCATGATATTTTTACTTCTCTATAATTGGGCTCCCAGCTCCTCTGCTTTTCCAGGTTTATTGAGTAAATACATTTTTTAAAAAAGGGATAGTATGATTGAATTTCTCATATTTGGGCCATAATCATTAGACAGCAAGGCAGCTACTGATTTGTACAGCCCATTTACACCTTTGCCAAAAATGCTTCCCGGAGCTTCCCGGTTCTCAGATCCATGCCTGATGAGGCTTTGGGGGGAGAGAGGATAAAGGGTGAGATCTAACTGTATTTCTAAAGTTGAAAAATCAATAATCGATACTCTCATCATTGACTATAAATAGTATGAGTTAAGAATCAAGTTGTAGGGCTCTGCTTATATTTTTCTCTCATAATTTCAAGTTATATACCCTCTGCTACTGAAAGAAGAATGTTCTGTGCACTCATTCTTCTCTTAGTTGCTTAAAATGAAGGCACATGCTAATTTCATATTTTATACCACAAGTTTCTTACTTAATGACTTAATTCACTATTGGTAATAAAAATATTTGGTTCCTTATTTTTTCCCTCTTCTTAAATGTTACTTGAAGACTATTTCATTCTCAAGAAACCTATGAAACTTTTTTGGTTTAGTTTTCCCATAATTTTTAAACGTATAATTCTAGAATACAGAGTTTATATAAACTACTGAGAATGTCGACACTTTAGGCTTTCCCATTACATTGGAATACATATTCTCATTTGTAATACACAGATTACAATGGATTTTTGTTAAATCAAAATTACTATTCTGAAAAATGTTTGTGCCAGCAAGCATATCCATTTCCTATTCTAATTAATTTTGTGTCGATTTTATTTTTTATTTTTTTGTTAAGTCATATATACATAGATCATGAATGCATTTATGCTTTTGTGGGATTTAATGTGTTGACTATTTGTACAAATTGGAGTACTTACATCCTACTAATTCACATAGCTTTCACCATTTAATTAATCACAGTGTTAAGACATTTGTGTTCTATACTTAATAGATTTACCTTATAGCCCAACTCCACGTGCTTGCTGGAGGTCTTGGGTGCATCCAAATTACTTGGAGCTGAGAGGGCCTTGAAGAGAAATAGATTTTATTTTTAGAGAAGTTTTAGGTTTGCTGAAAAATTGAGTGGAATTTTTCCATATACCCCATACCTACTTAAAGAGTCCTGTTTGGTTTGACAAAGTGTGGTAAAGTTAAAGAAGATGGAAGGAAGGAAGGAAGGAAGGAAGGAAGAAAGGAAGAGGGAGGGATGAAGAGAGAGGGAGAGAATTTCTTGATCTTTACTCTGAGAAAATAATACTTACTACTGAAAGTTTAAGCTTATTCTTCAGTCTAATGTTAGTAGCAATGCCATTTTCTCCACTATTTGCTTTAGATGCTGGCAGAGAGAGTAGCTGTCTAGAATATTCTTTATAATTTCAGGAGGCACATTTATTTGTGTTCAGCCAATCTGCCAGATATTTTACATACATTAACTATAAAATACAAAATACCCAAATATATATTAAGTATATATTGGAAAATATTTTCACTATTTCAATGGGCTTTTATACAGTATGCTAAACCAAAATGATGTTACAACTATGTTGTTAGGAGAGGCATTAATGAATATGAATTTGTAAGGTATGTTTTTCTTTTTTTATTAAATCATAGCTTTGTACAATAATGCTTTTATGGGGTACAATATGCTGGTTTTATATACAATTTGAAATACTTATGACAAACTGTTAACATAGCCTTCTCTGCGCTTTCTAAATTGTTGTGTTAAGACTTTTATACTCTACACTTAGTAGATTTGACGTGTACCTTGTAAAATGCACCATAGGCATGTTTTTCTTATTTAGTTGTAATGTATTGAGAAGTTTCATTATTACCTATCACAATCACTACGTCAAATTGCCTTATTTATGCAAATGCCTCAGCATTAAATCAAAACAATAAATATAAGATGGTTGAAAAACAGAATGACTAAAAATAAATCAAAGAATAACTTGAAAAGCCAGTGATTTAAGCCTCCTCTTGGCACATTTTTTAGGAAGTGTCCCTATGCCCCTTAAACTTTGTTTATTGCAAAATAACTAGATTGGCCCCTGCCATCATCACAGACACTTCTTATTGCTTTTGGTTCTGGAGAAGTAAGAAAAAGATGCAGCCAGACCACCAGTGTTTTTGGCTGGGACTCAAGGTAGCTTACTCTGCTTTGCCCTTTGCAGTTTGTCCATGATGATAAAACTTTGCAAAAATCCACTCCCAGAGTTTGAGGATTTCATCTACAGCAAGGAACCTGTGATAGAGTAAGCACACACGGGGGCAGGAGTCAGCAAATGTTCAACCCAAGGCTCCGCCACCTACTAGCTGTCTGTGAACTTTGGTTTTATCAGCTATGACGGGATGCATATTAACTCTTAGCACATAAGAGGAGGGAGCATTGAGCTAATATATATGGACTGAATTTCCAAAAATTAAACTGTTAGACACATGTATATTTTTATGTTTTTTTTCTAGCATATTTAACAGTATCTGGTGGGCTCTATGCAATTGAGGCCCAGTGTGCCCTAATTATTTGATATCTGCTTCCTTTGATGCAATTCCAATTCCAATTCCAATTCCTAGGTCTGGGTGATTTCCTTGTTATAGTCTCCAGGATTCTTCAAAGCAACTTGCCTCACCCACTAATCTTTTGAAAACTCAGAATATGAGTCTTTGAGATCCTTAACATGCTCCAAAAATATCCAATATTGAAGCATCATGACCTTTAAATGGAAAAGAGAAATGCGGATATAATTGGAATTCTAAGAGTCTTAAGAGTTAGCTGTAAAAATAGCAGAGGGAGAAGAATCTGTACCATTTCTATCTGTGAATGCAGTTTAGCCTTCCACTTACTGCTCTGCAAATGTAGACCTAACTGCCTCGTCTGCTTTCTTATGTGTGGAATGGAGGTCATTATACCTCCCACAGTCTATCATTGTGGGAGTTAAATGAGATCACATATACGACATGTATAAACACTACCTGCTACAGTGCTACCTGGAATATAGCTGATTGTCAATATTAATTCCCATTTTTCATTAGTCCTTAACCCTCAAGTTTTTCAAAGGACTTTGGAATTATTAAACCATATCACTAATGTCCATATGGTTGTTTTTTAGAGAATGAAACTTTAAATGTTTTTCATAAGTTTACACATTTTTCTGTTTTCATATTAAATCTCAGTCAGGGATCTGTGTTTTTCAGTTGGGACCCCATTATAAATTTTCTTGATTTTAATATACAGAATATTATATGTCAAAAATAAGACCCCGTAAGATATAGAATGTTACACTATATACAGGGTAGACTCATGTGCAATTTACTATGTTAAACTATTTTAAATTGCACAGGAACTTTATGCCCACCATGTATATGATATGTACTATGTCTTTAAACACAAAAATATCAATTAGTGAGGTGAAATGATCATATGATGAGAAGGGAAGTGAGACAGAACGAAAAAAATACAGTAGATAAATGTCTTCCATCATCTTACTATTAGAACATCGGCTTTTTTGAATCAAAAAAGGGATGTCTATTTACACTTTTTATGTTACTTTGTCTATGTCTGTGAACATATAAAAGATCAGTAGAACTAAGTATAATGTAATTCAGTTGTAATTTGCCCAAAATGAGCAAGTCAGTTAAAGAGCAGAAACTCGAACCCAGGTCTTCAGGTTCCAAGTGCAAAACTACCAAGTGACTTTCTTGCTCCAAACATTTCTGGATTCTGATTATACTCAAATAAGGCAATGCTGTCATTTCACTATTCCTCTGCTTATCTATATTTCCACACAGGCAACTATGGAGAAAGTGGGATGGAAGCTTTCAAAGATATGGCAGCAAAGGAAGGAATTTGCATCGCCCACTCTTACAAAATCTACAGCAACGCGGGGGAGCAAAGCTTCGATAAGCTATTGAAGAAGCTCACGAGCCACTTGCCCAAGGCCCGGGTGGTCGCCTGCTTCTGCGAGGGCATGACAGTGAGAGGCCTGCTGATGGCCATGAGGCGCCTGGGTCTAGCAGGAGAATTTCTGCTTCTGGGCAGGTGAGTGATAAAGAGGAAATTCACATTCCTTAAAATATCATAGGTCCTGGTGCTTGGAGAAAATCATGGGAAAATTAGTAGACATGCCACGGGCTGATTATTGATTATAGCAGGAATCAAATCACGAAAATAATGTGTCCTTAAGTCCTCAAACAATGACTATAAGGAATTGAGATGGACTCTTATGAGTAATGAGTAATTCTCTTGGAAAGTAAGCATGTATAACACTTGTAGTTGCTTTTGAAAGTGATTTTGAGAGTGACTACATAAGCTTGGTTTATCATAAATGAAGGCTGTCTGGCAAGTATCCAGCCATATAATATGAAAATTAGAGACAAACATAGTTGGATGTTTTCAGACAGTCCTTATAGATTCATCAAATTTTGGGTTTGAAAGTGAGGAATTGTGTTGGGTGTGGAGGGAGGTTCATGCCTGTATTCTAGAGTTTTGGATAACTGAGGCAGGCAGATCACTTGAGCCCAAGAGTTCAAGGTTATAGTGAGCTGTAAAAGTACCACTCTACAGGCAGTCCCCAGGTTACAAACAATATAGGTTTTGTTCTTAAGTTGAATTTGTATGAAAGTTGAAACAGGTATATTTACCTATTACCTGTAATAGCCTCTTGTTTGTAAGCCAGATGTTTGTAACTCGGGACTGCCTGTAATAGCCTCCATTTGTAAGTGTTAGTTGTATATAAGTTGGATGTTTGTAACTGGAAGACTGCTTGTACTCTACTCTAGCCTGGACAATAGAGCAATACCTTGTCTCTATAAAGATTTTTTAGAAAGTGATGAAGTGGTTTTAGAATTATTTTTAAGGGATTGATTGAAAATTCGGTATATGATGTTATATTGCTAAAGTATTATGACCTTGACTGATCACCTACATTGCTATGAGCTGATCACCTACATTGCTATGAGATGAGGTACTAAGATATTAGCTTCTACAGGAATTGACCTTAATTATTAAGATAATTCATCATTGGTACAACTCAGACCATTCCCTATTGATGTTGCTGAATCAGTATATTAGTCAAGTTCTCCAGAGAAACAAAACCAAATGTCTATATATGTATATATATATAAAATATAAAATTATGCATATCTGTACATACATATATGTGACATTCATCATATGGAATGGTTTCATGTGATTAAGAAGACCTGTAAGTCCCAATGTCTGTAGTTGATGACCTAGAAATCCAGGAGAGCCAATGTATAATTCTAGTCCAAATTCAAACACTGGAGAACCATGAGAACAGGTGGTCATAAATTCTAGTCTAAAAACCAGTAGGTTTGCAATCAACAAAGAGCCAATGTTTCAGTCCAAGTCTAAAGGCTAGAAAAGAACCAAGTTCCATCACATGCCGTCAAACAAACAAAAATTCCTTCCTAACATAGGCTTTTTGCTCTAGTCAGGTCTTCAATGGTATGATTGAGTCCTACCCATATTAGAGAGGGTAATCTACTTAACTCAGACTGCTGATTAAAATGGTAATCTTAACCAGGAACACTCTCACAGATGCAGGTAGAATAGTATTTGATAAAATATTTGGGCACCCAAGGAACAGACAAGTAGACACAAAATTAACCATCACAACCTATAAGACAATACCATAGTTTTGAATGTGTAAATGAAGTTCACTCCTGAGATGATTACATGGGTTTATTAGTGTTATGGAAAACTCCATTCCATACCTTTAAAAAGTTATCTCATATCACATATTTTTTTTCAATAGGCAGTCAATTTGAAGAACTGCAAATGTCTTGGAAACTATTGCATTTTTCTCACGATTTCTGTCCCAAATAGAAAGCCAACTCACTTGTTATTAACTTTTGATGGGTCATTAAAGAAAATATACTTCCCCTACTTACCAAATGTTTGGCCGACCTTTTGTGATCAGACTTTGCTACAGCATGGATACATTTCATGAGAACCACTGTATGTACCTAATTCCTTTCTGTCTAATCTGATGGCAATAGATTGTTGGGCTATTTTGGTATGAGGCCACACATCCTTCAAAAAACTATATTGGATGAGATTCTTTTTTTATTGATGCCATACATTTTGTTTGAAATCATCCCTAGTTGGCAGGAGTGATGCACCAGTTAGTTTCATACAGCCCACAAACATACCCACTGCCAATATTCTTATACTTTATTCCAAAATTCAGTGTTACTACTGGGACAAAAGTAATAAGAAAGGAAAAATCTGACTTTAAAAAGTCCTAATTTTCTCATAAAGAATAAAGGATCCTACAGCTCCTATTTGCTATTGTTACCAGCATTACTGAGAAAACAAGCAGCACTTGTTTTTAAGTCATATGATTTATTTGTCAAAAAAAAAACCTTTGATCACATATACACAAAGAAAATAGATTTGTATTTTCTGTATTTGCCATTTTCCATCTATGATTTTTATTGCTAGCAGCACCATAAAGCCATAAATATTTTAAATTTTATTCTGTATGTACTAAAACCAGAGTTCTCCCCAATCATTTAATTTATTGAATATTAAATTTATAACTTTGAATCAGATTGTTTATTCTTCCATTGATACTCTATATAATAAGTCACCATTTACTTGATAACATATATTTTTAAGCAATGTTTTTAGTAAGGTCTTCCTTACTCTCAATTTTAAAGATATCACCTGTAGTTTCCACTTCTTGGTTTGTATTTTTTTTTTTTTGAAAGTAACAGGTAATATTCTCTCAAATATTTATGAACAATAGTTTGACCCTCTATTCTCTCCAACTTCTCCTTGAAACAATCCCTACTTTTCCCAACTGTTTTAGTGATATGGCATTGTGGGTGTTAAAAAAACATTTATCAAAATCATTTAGAGGGCCGTTTATCAAATGCTTTGTGCCGATTACTATACTAAGTACTTTACATGCATTATTTTGTTTAATCACTCATTTGACAGATATTGAGTGTCTGCTATGTGTTAAAGTGCTTGGAACATGTCAGTGAACAAAACAGACAATAATTATTGCCTTGTGGAGCTTACAAATAAGTTAGATAGGAAGTAATAATTGTTATTCTAAAAGCACATTTAAGAACAACCTGAGTATTGGGTACTGAGATAATCTCCATTTTATAGAAAAGAACCGTAAGACTCAGTAAATACTGATAAGTGATACGGAACCAAAAAGAAGAAAATTAATAGGTGTAACAAAAAAATTAGAGCTTACTCATTTTTATTTTACAAATGAAGACAATGATACCTCCAAAGTTTGGATGACATGTTCAAGGACACAAAAGAGCCCAATTACTTCACACTATGACTCAGAATCCAGTGCTTTTCTCTACTAACCTGTCTCCTGTAGAGATATGATATCTCATAGCAATTTGCTGGTTTTATATAGACCTTGTGTCTATACAAAAACAATCCTACGTATTTTGAATTTGAATTTTTGTTTTTATTAGCATTTTATATCAATGTTACTTCCTAAAAATTCTCATTTAGCATACCATCCTAGTAGTTCTGTTATTTTATTTGAATATATTCTCCTAATCTCTCTTTTTACTCTCTCTCCTCCTAAGTATGAATAATTCTTAGGAAGCAGAAGTCAAACTATGAGAAAAAAGACTATATTCAGAACTTTCTAGAAGGCCCCACATATGACATTTGTAGTTACATATAAATATCTCCATCTTCTGTGGGTCAGCCATGGTTAATAGGTTATTCAGCTAAAGTGTTTGGCAGGGCTAAGACAACGCTGCTGCTGAGACATCCTCATCCATTAATATAACTCACCATCTGTGCTCCACATCCATAGAATGTTAGAGTAATATAGATCTGGCCACTAGCCTTTCCATTTGAGCTCTGGGTAATCTGTTGTCTCATTGCCAATAAAAATATTCTGTTCAGGTCTCTGAAATAGTCTTGGTAAACAATTTGGCCAGGACAACAGATTGATATCAGTAATCTGAACAGTAATGACATTTCTGAAGAACCTTATTTTTCTAGAATGGGAAAGTATTATTTAAAATGTAAAAGTTATGTGGACACTTTACTATAGTTTATTAAGAGTGTGATAGCATTGCATCTAAGAGAAAACAATGTTTGTAGCTTAATTAAAATGCTTTAATTCTTAAAAAACGCCAACAATCATCTAAACCTTCAATAAGTCATAATCTTTTATTGGTAGAAGATCTTTTTTCCTTGTTGATGACTGCTAGCTGATCAAGTTGAGAGTTCATGAAGGTAGGGACAATTGTCACAATTCCTTAAAATAAGATGAAAATGAAGTTGACACTTTGATTGACTCTTCCTTTCACAAAAGATTTCTCCGTAGTATACAATGGTGATTGATGACATTTTCCTACAGTAGAACTTCTTTCAAAATTGGAGTCAGTCCTCTTAAACCACACTATTGCTTTATCAATTAAATTCAGGTAATATTCTAAATCTTTTGTTGACATTTCAACAGCATTCACTGCATCTTTACCAGAAGTATTTTCCATCTCATAAAACCACTTTTTTTGCTCATTCATGAAAAGCAACCCCTTATCCATTCAATATTTATCATAAAATTGCAGTTCATTCGCATCTTCAGGCTCTACTTCTAACCCCAGTTCTATTGCCATTTCCACCACATCTGCAGTGACTAACTTTCTCCGTGTCTTGACATCTTGAATCATTCAAGGGCATCCGTGAGAGTTGAGATCTTCTTCCAATCTCCTGTTAATGTCGATATTTTGCCCTTTTCTCATGAATCACTATTGTTCTCAATGTCACCTAGAATGGCAAATCCTTTCCAGAAGGTTTTCAATGTACTTTGGGCCAAACCGTCAAAGAAATTGTTATCTATGGCAGCTGTCATCTTAGGAAAAAATATTTCTGTAATAATAAAACTTGAAAGTCAAAATTACATCTTGATCAATAACAGGTTGCAGATTGCATGTTGCTAGCAGGCCCAAAGACAACATTAATCTCCTTGTACATCTCTAGCAGAGCTCTTAGGTGACCAAGTACATTTTCACTGAGCTATAATATATTAAAAGAAATGTTTTTTCTTATAACTGGTTCTTAATAGTGGGCTTAAAATACTGTGTAAACCATGCTACGAACAGTTGTGCTGTTATATATGTATTTCTAGAGAACAGACAGAGTAGATTTAGCATAATTCTTAAGGGCTCCAGGCTTTTCAGAATGGTGAGTGAAGATTGGCTTCAAATTAAAGTCATCATCTGCATTAGCCCCTAATGAAAGAACTGAAGCTTTGAAACCAGGCACTAACTTCTCTGTAGCTATGAAAGTCCCAGATGTCATTTTCTTCCAATAGAAGGATATTCTATCTACATTAAAAATGTGTTGCTTAGTGTAGCCACTGTCAGTTATCTTAGCTGGATGATTTGAATGACTTGCTGCAGCTTCTCCATCAATCAGCACTTGCTGCTTTAGCCAGCGCTTTCATGTTATGGAGATGGTTTCTTTTCTTAAACCTTATGAACCAACCTCTGCTAATTTCACATTTCCTCTGCTGCTTCCTAATCTCTCTCAGTCTTCCTAGGATTGAAGAGAGTTAAAGTCTTGTTCTGGATTAGGCTTTCATTTAAAGGAATGTTGTGGCTGGCTTGATCTTCTATCCAGAACTCTAAAACTTATAGCCAGTTACAGGAACAGTTGTAGAACACATTTACCAATTGAGTTTCCGGCCTTATGTGGACATGGTTCCTGGTGCCCTAAAACAATTACAATAGTAATATGTTCCCAACTCAGTCAAATAATGTAAATTTGATAATGTAAATTACCCTGATTTGATCGTTACAGTTTATATACATTTATCAAAATATCCCAGGGTGCTCAATAAATAAGTACAATAATTATGTCACTTAAATAATAACGAAAGCAAAAATGCCACTTATCACAGATCACCAGAATACAACTATGAAAAAGTTTGAAATACTACCAGAATTCCCCAAACAAGACACAGAGACACTCATTGAGCACACGCCATTGGATAGAGAATGCCAGCAAATTTGCTTAGCATAGGGTTCCACAAATATTCAATGGGTAGAAAACTCAGTATCTGTGAAGTACAGTGAAAGGAAGTAGAATAAATTGAGGCATGTACTTGCCTTCCACGGTGCCATTCAGTGTTGTTAAATTTTATCGTAGGGCAAAAGTTATTTTCATTGAGGTCCTAGATGTGCCAAGAGAGAAGAAGTCAGCAAAAAGGACAGGAAGGAGAGAAGTAGAAGAGAGGAGAGGCGAGAAAGCGCAGAAGGGAGAAAGAGACTTAGTGCTCTAAGCAATATTACATATGGCAAATTTGAAGTGCCTTTGAGTTTGCTAATAATATCCCCATACTAAAGGAAAGAAAATTAAAACTTAAGGAAGTTAAAGGACTAGACAATATCACACAGCCATTTTAAGTGTGACAAAGGGAGGGGACTTTTAGCTATATAAATTTTTCAACACTTGTGATGAGCTCAGTTAATTTTTTTTTCATTGTTTTGGGTCATCCTTTGAAAAGTGAAGAAACTTAGTAAAAATTTTTGAAAACTATCAAAATGTTTGAGATGAATGTATAATAAAAATTCACTAAAAGTGCATTAAATAAAGCCAGTTCAACTATGTCACCACCTTGAGTGGAGTTTGTTTCCTACTTACCTATATTTGAGTTACGAAGACCAGGCTCACTGCATAAAATTGGTCTTATAAACAACCAGTTGTTTACACGCAACCATATGCAAAACTCTCTGAACCATCTGAGTTGAGCACAGAGAGACTAGGGAGCATATGTGAGAGAAATTTGGAGAGCAGCCAGGAGAGAGCATTTGGGGTCTTATAAGATTTTTATATTTATTCTTTTATATGTGCAGGATTTTTAATGGGAAGAGAATATGATAAATATGAATATCTGAAAGATAAACCTAGAATAAGGAAGCATGGATTAGAAGGGGTAAGATGGGTACAGGAAACTGGTACCCCTCACGTAAACGATACCGTTGTAGAATAAGGCCTTGTAGATGGTGAAAAGGGTCAGACTAAGAGCTATTTACTAATGTAAAAGCTGTAGGAGCTGCTGACATTTTTAATATCATAGAAGAGTGTGGGGAAGATGTCAAGGATGACTTCTGAATTGTTATGTTGTGTAACAATATGAGTGATGGTACTTTTACTGAGATCACTGGGAAAAATCAGGTATGAGGTAGAAAGCAGATCATGATCAGTTTTGGATAAGTTGTCTTCTTGTGCATTTCAAAGATAAAAGTAATCAAGTAGGCAGGAGAATATGTAAGTCTGGAGTTCAAAAGAGACATATAGGGTATAAATAGAACTGAATGAATCATCAGAATGGCTGTTTATTAACCAAATGTGGTTTTATAGAATTCAGAGAGAGGAAATCTAAGAACTTATCTTCAAGGTACTTCCACATTCACTGATTGGAAAAAAAGATGAATTGTAAAAAGTGGATAGGGAAAAAGACAAATGAAGAGCTGTAGAAAGAAACCACGAGAATGTTGTGTCATCCAAGCCGATGGAAGAGAGTGTTTAAAAAAAGGCTACCAGTGTTAACTGATTTAACTGATCAAATGTAAATAATTATAATACTAAAAGGGTCTCTTGCATTTATTGAGTTGGAGAGAATTTGTGATTCAGCAAGTCTTGCCTTAGTGGAGGAATAAAGAAGATTAGTGATAAAGTGGCTAAGAAGCAAGTAAGAGGTAAGAAAATGAACTCATGGTATATGAGCCAGGGTTTTGGGAAGTTAAACTAACATGGAGTGAAGAATGACAAAACTATAACTAGCTCTTGAACAATATGAGTTTGAACTGTACTGGTTTCTTTTCAATAAGTATATTGGATAATTTTGAGATTTGTAACATTTTGGAAAAAACCCCAGATGAACTATGCAGCCTAGAAATATCAAAATATAAGAGAAAATTAGTTATGTCATGAATGCATAAATAGGCATAGATACAAGTCTATTTAATAGATACTAGTCTATTTAATCTACCATAAAATATACACACATCTATTATAAAAAGTTGAAATTTAACAAAACATAAGCATGAATATGCTCAGCATATGTAACACCATTCACAAGTGAGAGAAATGAACAAACATAAAATAATCATAGTAGTAAATCTATATAAAACAAACTATAATATATTACTACTGAAATAATTTCATAAACATATTTTGTTGCTATTGTAGTGTGCTCAGGTGTTGGGAGAATCCACTTAAAATGCCATGAAATGCTAATGATCTCCTCCTGAGCAGTTCATCTCCCCAGTAAATTGCACATCACAGTAAAAAGTGATCCCTTGTAGTTTTTGTATATTTTTCCTTGTGTTTGGTGCAATGCTGTAAACTTGAATAACACCACAGGACTCATATGAAGGGCCACTAGTGATACTGGAAGTGCTTTCAAAAAGCAGAGAAAAGTGATGACATGACAAGAAAAATTTGAATTGCTTAATATGCAGTGCAGATTAAAGTTTACTTCTTCATTTGCCCATTTCAAGTTAAATGAATTCAGCACAATGACGGTTATAAATAATACAAACAAAAAGGGAGCCTACAAACACATGAAAAAATGCTCATCATTTTTAATCATCGAAGAAATGCAAATCAAAACCGCTTTGAGAAAAAAAAAAAACGCTTTGAGATATCACTTAACTCCACTAAGATTAGCCGACATTAGATGTTGACATGGGTGTGGAGAGAAAGGAACACTTCTACACTGCCGGTGGGAGTACAAACCAATACAGCCTTTTGGAAAGAAGTGTGGAGAATTCTCAAAGACCTAAAAGTTGACCTACCATTTGATCCTGCAATACCATTACTAGGTATCTACCCAGATGAACAAAAACCATTTTATAACAAAGACATTTGCACCAGAATGTTTATTAGCCTAATTCATAATAGCCAAGTCATGGAAGCAGCCTAAATGTCCATTGACCCATGAATGGATAAACAAATTGTGGTATATAAAACCATGGAATACTGTGCAGCCATCTTTTATGTTTACCTGGATAGAGCTGGAACATATTATTCTTAGTAAAATATCTAAAGAATGGAAAAAAAAGAATCCAATGTACTCAATACTATTATGAAACCAATATATAAATACACATTCATACAAATGATAAAACGCAAATATAGTCCAGAAATAAAGGGGGGAGAGGATGGAGAAGACTGGGGTGGAGGGAGAGTGAAAGGAGGGAGGGTATTTGGTGGGATCTCACCTATCGTACACAATGCGAGGGTACATTTCAAAACAACTAAGAGTATATTGTAAATGTCTTACTACAAAAATAAGTGAAGTGATGGTTATGTTAATTAGTTTGATTTAAGCATTCCACATTTTGTATCAAATCATCATATTGTACCCCATAAATGTAAACAGTTATAATTTGATACAAATTAAGGAAAAAAAAGGAAAGGAAATATGTGAGTCTATCACTGCAGCTATGCCAGCAGGCATTAAAACCCTTTGCTTTTTGCAAAATACCTTTTATCTTCCATTGATAAAATATAAGAAAAAGCATACCTATAGACTCCAATGTAATTTAAGAAAAAATGAAATCATTACATGTCAACTTAAGCAAAATGAAGGTGAAGGATCTAAAGCTGAAGAATTTAATGCCAGCAAAGGATGGTCTGATAATTTTGGAAAGAGATTTGGCTTTAAAAAAAAAGTCAAGATAACAAGAGAAGGAGATTCTGCTGACCCAGAAACAACAGAAGAGTTCCCCGATGCCTTAATCATTGAAGGGAAAAGATATCTGTTTGAACAGGCTTTTAATTTAAATGAAAGTGCCCTATTTAGGGGGAAAAAATGCCACAAAGGACATTTATTAGCAAGAAAGAGAAGTGAGCACCAGGATTTAAAGCAGTAAGGAATACACTCATTCTGTTTTGTGAAAATGCAGTTGAGTTTGTGATCAGAACTGCTCTTATCCATAAAGTAAACATCACTTGCTCATCTTCCTCTTGTACACCGAGAAGGCCTGAACAGTGAGAACCCTTTTCCTAGATAGACTCTAGAGTGCCTTTTGCCTGAATTCAGGAAGGACCATGCCAAAAGTGACGGATTTTTAAAGTTGTTTTGATATTGAACAATGCCTCTGGCCACCCATAATCCAAAGAGTTTAACACCAACTGTGTCTACTCACCCCGATACATAATATCTATAATTCAGACTCTAGATCAGGGGTCATAAAGACGGTTAAGGTTCATTATACTATGGAAGAGAACCCCAATAAAAAAGGACATCATGAAATTCTGGAAGAATTACACCACTGAAGGTACCATGATTGTTATTTAAAAAGTCCTGTGAAAAACAGCAAGCCCCAAACCATAACTTCCTGCTGAAGAAAACTGTGCCAGATGGTGTGCCATGACCTTATGGGATTTAGGACAGAACCCGTCATGGAAATCACGAAGGAGTTTGTGGATACTGCAAAAAGGGATGGGGGGGATTGGATGAAGGGTTCAAAGTGCTGATCCTGGAGAATTCAAGAGCTAATGGCACCAGACCAAAATAACGATCATAAGGCATCATTTTGGTGGAGATAAGTGCTTCCAAAGCAGTGCCAGGCAATGAGGAAGAAGATACGGAGAAGCAGTTCCAGAAAACAAAATGACTGGACAATATGAAGAAGATTCCAATTTATTCAAAACTGCTTTTTACTTCTTTAATAACGAGGAACTTTCTGTGATATGGGCACAGAAACTAAAGTAAATGGTGGAAGAAAAACTGATGCCATATAAAAACATTTTTAGAGGCTCAGCACCTGTAGCATAGTGGTTACAGTGTCAGCCACATGTACCCAGGCTGGTGGATTCGAACTCAGCCCAGGCCTGCTAAACAATGACAACTGCAACAAAAAAAATAGCCGGGCATTGTGGCAGGTGCCTGTAGTCCCAGCTACTTGGGAGGCTGAGGCAAGAGAATCGCTTGAGCCCAAGAGTTGGAGGTTGCTGTGAGCTGTGACACCACAGAACTTTACTGAGGGCGACGTAGTGAGACTTTGTCTCAAAAAAACCAAAAATTTTTTTTAGAGAAATGAAAAAGCAAAATAGAAATTACTACATATTTCCATAAAGTTAACACCCAGTATGCCTACATCTCCTGTTTCCCCTTCCACTCCTCCACCTCTTCCTCTGTCTCTTCTTCCCCTTCCACTCCTCCACCTCTTCCTCTGTCTCTACCACCTGTGAGACACAGGACCAGGTGCTTCTCTTTCTGCTTATCCTCACCCTACTCAGTTGGAGGCGGAAGGATGAAGGATGACAATCCACTTGTACCCAATGGATAGTAACTGTATTTTTTCTTCCTTATGTTTTCCTTAATAACATTGTCTATTGTATATAAAACCCATAATGTAAAAAATAAGTGGGGATATGTTATTGATAAGGCTTTCGGGCCACAGTAGACCATTACTAGTTACAGTTTGGGAGAGTTCAGTGTTATCCGTGGATTTATAACTGCGTAGGTCATTGTTGTCCCAGCATTGTTCACCAGTCACCTGTATATCTTGAGGGAAAATTAGGTCAGGAGAGACATTTATTAATATAGTAATTCTAGCTCTTTCCAAATACATAATTTTTTATCATAAAATGTATGTAAATGGTGAGCAAAGCTATATAATGAAAACTATTTATATTTCCTCATATTGTTAAATTTATTTATTTTGTAATCTTCTAAGTGAAAATGGCATCATAATATTTTAATTTGTAGTGTTTTACTTATGAGTGAAATTGTACATCTTTTCATATATCAATAACTAGTACATATCTCTTTTCTGCAAGCTGCCTATTCCTGCATTTAGTTCATCTTTTCTGTATTTTTTCTTATTGATTTGTAAATGCTCTTCGTAGTCCACTGACACATGTCGAAAGTGTTTTTACTCTTGCACTTAATTTTTACTTTGTTTTTGATATTTTGACAATGCCAATTTTATAATTTTTTAGTCATTTTCTTCTTTTCTGGCTTATAGGATTTGTATACTGCATACAAAGGCTAGGCCCAGAGGTTGCTTTGTTTAATTGGTCATTTAATTTTGGAATCCAGGTAGGATAAGGAATTTAATGAATGAAAAGAGAGCAATTAACAATATAAAATCCCTAAAAATGTGAGAATGGCTTCCATTTAAAGCACAGGTAGAAGAAACAAGCTGAGGTCAACTCCAGAATTGGAGTAGAAATTTGAAAAATATGATGGGGCAGGTATCCTCCCTATTTTCTTTGTAAGTTTGGAAGCAGGTGAAGAAGGGTGTGTGTGCGTGTGTCTGGTAGGGTGGCAGCGGCTTGAGTTGTCAGTGGACATTGGAAAAACCAGGAAAACTATACTAATAAGTGGTTTTATAAATTATCTTTTAAAAATATCTACAATGAGGAGAGGATGCTTTGATTACATTAGGATGAAAAATGTTCTTAAAATAACAGCAAATTTAACATTTGTACATGTACTACCACATAAGATATTGCATTGAATTTTCAATGTCAGAGTTTTAAGGTTGATTAAATAACAGCCCTGTTCTCAAATTAATAACCAGCAGGAAGCAGTCATGAAATGAATGTATCTTAGCTAACTGGAAGGCAAGTATTTGCTCTGTAACCAAATGGAGTTCCTAACTCTGTCCTCCAACCCCAGGATCACAGGCAGGTCTGGACAATCACAGGACTTTCCTGCTTTGGTAGAGAACTTTCAGCATGACTTCCCAGAATTTTAGGTTCAGAGTAGAGACTGGAGTTGCACATGCCCAACCTTCCTCACTCTCACCAGAATGGTAAGTCATTATGCCAAAGAGAAAAAGAAAGGAGATGGTGGAGAGAAGCCCCATGCTGCTTCCCATGTTTTGTTCTCTGAGAGTGAAGATCCCTCTCAAACACCCTTACTGAAATGAAGCTGTTGAAGTATGAAATTTATCTTTTACCACTCACAGTCACTTCTGAAGTGAGTACTGTTAACTTGACTTTATAGATGAAGTATTTGAAGCTCAGAGACGTTGCTCATCTCATCAATGGGAGCTCAACTTCCTGGAGTTGGAAGGTGTCGTGGGTCTGACCACTGGAAATGTCCAACAGCAGAACAGAGTGACTTGGTATTGGACGGAGTAGTCCGTGTGAGGGAGGAAACCAACCCTGACTTTGAAGGACTCTTTCAATACTAAAGCTGGTATTTTAAAGGCATCTGCATCTTAACGGGTCCTGCTAGCTTTGGGAGTGATTGTGCTCTTAAAATTTATTTAGATAAGAATTTTAAAATATTGGATGATAATAACAAGTTGTCTTGTTTAGCAAGCACTGTTCTGAGTGGTTGATTTCCATGTATTTGCTGATTTTTTATAACGATTCTATTTGGAAACTATTTTTATTAACCTCATTCTATGCTGAGGAAACCGAACACAGAGAGACAACCAAAATCACAGGGGCAGTAAGTTGCAGTGAGGAGATTAGAAGGTAACCTGTATCCTTAATCACTCCGGTAAAACACCTCCGGATCTTTGATAATTCTCAATTGCAGTAATAAATTTGATCCTTATGGTATAAAATATTAATATATTTTTCTATTACTGAAATAATTTCTTTATTATTTGGGAACCATTGATGGTACAAGGAATTAGGTTACACTGATTACATTTGTTAGGTAAAATCCCTCTCATAAATGTGTTCTTCCCCCAAGAGATGTGCCATATGCCATAACCCTCCCACCACCCTCCGCCTCCCCTCTACCTCCCTCTCTCCCCAAACCCCCCACCTTGTGTTAGATCCACTATTGCCATCATATTAGAATTGAGTGCATTGGATTCTTGCTTCTCTATTCTTGTGATGCTTTACTAAGAAGAATGTCTCCACCTCCATTCAGGTTAATACAAAAGATATAAAGTCACCACCTTTTTAAAGGGCTGCATAGTGTTCCATGGTATACATATATCACAGCTTCTTAATCCATTCCTAGGTTAATGGGCATTTAGGTTATTTCCACATTTTGGTGATCATAAATTGAGCTGTAATAAGCAGTCTAATGCAAATTTCCTTATGATAAAATGATGTTTTTTCCTCTGGGTAGATGCTTAGTAATGGGATTGTAGGAACAAATGGCAGGTCTGATTTGATTTCTGGGCAAGAGATATGAACAGAACCTTCTCTGATGAAGATAGATGAATGGCTGACAATCATGTGAAAACATTCTCATCTTCCCTAATCATCAGAGAAATACACATCAAAGCCACCTTGAGATATCACCTATACCCAGTAAGAATAGCCCACATCACAAAGTCTGAAAGCTGCTGATGCTGGTGTGGATGTAGAGAGAAGAGAACACTTTTATACTGCTGATGGGACTGCAAACTAATACAACCTTTTTGGAAGGAAGTATGGGGAATCCACAAAAATAATTTTTGAAAAATGAAAAATATAGTAATTAATGGTGATTCAGAAAGGAAAATTTTATCTTTACAAAAACTAATAAAACCTGAATAATTCACCTTTCCATAAATAAGAAATTTCAATGATTGGACTATTCAAACTGTACTGCTGTTTTTCCAGGAAAACACTTTGATAAAATTTTAATTTTTAATAATAGAAAAATTTTAAATTGCTTTATAACTATGTGTGAACATCTGAAAGTAAACAAAGGCAAAAATATTACTCTGCAGTGAAACAGGTGCTTTCTATTTGCTGTTCTATTATTTCCCAGAAGACTGACATGATTTGGTGAAATTCACCAAAGATTTAAACTATTATGCACATATATTTCTGTTAGTTGTTGGGGAATGTGATAAATCATTGTAAAGTAGTGGTTGGTAAACGAAGGACCCTGACCAAATCCAGCTCACTACCTGGTTTTGTAAATAAAGTTTTATTGGAACATGGCCACATTCACATAATGTCTATACCAGCTTTGGGACTATAATGGCAAAGTTCAGTAGTAATAAGAGAGGCCATATGTCCCATTAATCTTAATTATTTATTATCTGACCCTTTACAGAAAAAGTTCACTCCCTCCCAATCTCAGAGTTTTTCATTTCTGAAGATGGCACCGCGTACATACGAGTATTAAGACTTAATGCTTTCAGAATTTATCCATAAGTGGTCGGGACATGCACACAGACTCCACTTTTTTTTCAATTATCATTGAGATTGAAGAGTTTCTGATAGATGATGGCATTGCCCAGTCACGGGAGGGTTGGTTAAAGTGAGGAGTACAGGCTCAAGTGCTGTTTCTCCTACTGAAGAGGAGACCAAGAACAAAGCCTCTGACTTCAGCATGTAGGAACATAATGTTCAAAGCAATTGGAACAGACAATACATTTGAAATACTTCCTTATTCAATCCTGAGTGATTTGATTTTACCTAAAATAAAAGAGTGTGCTAAGTTTAATAAGGAATGTGCTCTTCGGGTGTCAAGATTAATCCCTTCTAATACAGTTATTTTACTCTTCTCATTTGTTAAATTGTACTGATGACAGAGATTAAAAATGCCTTCCTTATTTTCCTCTCTACCCGTCTTCCTTGTTTTCCTAAGAGTTTTAATTTTTTAGAAAAACAATTGTGTCATCCTGCTGCATAATAATTTTAGTTAACTCTGTTTTGCCATCATATTCAAATCCATAATTTGGCAGACTTCCCCTTGTAAAATATGGACCAAATGTGCCAATGATTTCCTATTACACTCAGAGGTAAGATTTAAAATATGTAACAGCTGGTAAGACACGAGTCTAATCAGAATACATTCAAATGAAAACTAATTAGTAAATTCATCCCAATGAATATCAGCTAAATATCAGAACTTAGACATGCCACACTCTCTCACCGTGACCATGTCTTTGCTTTTTCTATACCAAAATTCTTATAATTCCTTGAGCACACCAAGCTTACAGTATCAACTACACTCTTTCTGCCCTAGAATGACTTCCCTGTCTTTTACCTATAAAATAGGTTTGTTATGTAACACATTTTCTGACAGTTTTAAAGACTTCCTGAACTCCAGTAAAACGTCACTAGACCTCTTAAATTCCCTATGCCTTTTTAATTTTTACTTTTCTGTTCTCTCTTCCTTATTCTCATTAGAATATGAACTTTTTGAAAGTGTGGGCAAAGGTTTGTTACTCTTTATGCTTTTAGGTCCTAATGTGTTATAAATATTTGAGAATGGGTGAAACTTCAGAAGGAAAAATGAGTTTGGCAATTATAAAGAAAACCATTCTCTCCGATTTCAAATGGTCTAAGTAAAAGGCAGGTTTCTTGGGCCTTACTAGTAGAAAAGCAGATTGAACTCACACCGCTCTGCAAGGAAGCCAACTACAAGCTACAAGTCTGCTTGTAGAG
The DNA here is from genome assembly GCA_963574655.1 of Perodicticus potto. Classification (NCBI taxonomy): domain Eukaryota; kingdom Metazoa; phylum Chordata; class Mammalia; order Primates; family Lorisidae; genus Perodicticus; species Perodicticus potto. The sequence goes on along the minus strand of CAUYRH010022877.1, from coordinate 46,057 downwards.
AGCTTAGGGAATTCCCTACCACATTCTCCCCATGATTTTATGAGAAAGGTCTGCTTCGCAGATTTTTAGTACAGAATGGTGAACACATCAGTGGAGAAATGAGTCCTTTCTAAGAGGCTTGCCCACACATTCAGTCACTTGCTATAGGAACTGTCAGACAATTGGTAAGAAGGTGAGATAAAGACAACCATAGACTTAGATACATATTTGAGCTGTTTGAAAGAAAACCTTTATAAATAAGTTTTTGTTCCTTTCAAAGGAAAAGAACATAGATTTAGTGTTTTCAGTACTCTAACCTTGTATCATTAGACTTGCCAACTAAGAAGGTAAAAATATCTGTATAATCTTAAGGTTTTCAAGTAGGCAAGGACTTTTGAACCTAGTATTTATTACCGTGCATTCTGAGCAATATCATAGTCATAATAGTACAATTCCTTATATCTATTTAGTACTTTAAAGATGACACAATACTTTTATGGGCATTATGCCATTTCATTCTTGTCCAGTAAGTGCATGACAGTCACCAGTAACAATATGTCCAGATGGCTTAAAATAGACATTAGTCACCCAAATATGCATTAGATTAGTGGCTACCAAATGCAGATCAATAGGCCCTTGGAAGACTTTTATCAAATTTTCATAGGTCCAAAGTGAAATGGGAGTACACAAATAAATAAAAATGATCTGTACATACAAATATCTGTACATATATGTGTGTCTATGTGTTTGTAGTTGCTGACTGCCCTTATTTTAAAAAGAATTCTTTTCATTCATTTATTCCTTCAAAACTATCAATTTGGTAGTTACTATATTGCAGGCTATATACACCAAATATGATGTAGAACAAAATATTTTTGTAACCTTGTAGTTATGGAGATTAAAGCCTAAGAAAAATAACAAATATGAAATATCTAATTTAAAGTTTGATCGGTATGGTGAAGAAATCATCTATTTTATTTTTGGGAGTAAAATACTCTTTCTTATATTGAATCATTATATTATACTCTTTTTATATAGTAATTTATTTTGCTTTAAAAAAATGGCAAATTATAAGATCGAATTGCCAATGCTATTAACCTTAAATCATTTTGTAGCCCTGATGGTCTTTGTGAACCATCGTTCAAGGCATTCTCTACTTGTGCATATACCGTTAAGCATATTATTCTACAGAGAGAAATTATACTTTAAAAGCCACCTTGACACTTACTGTGAGACTTACTCTTTTCCTTTAACTGAAAATAATTACTTCTTCCTACATAACCCAGTAACTGTCCAAAAAATATAGTGTATTTTGTTTCTAAGAATGTTTATAACACATGCAGTATATTAACAGGTAACTTAAAATAAGGATGAGTGGATATATTAAAGAAAATATGTAACATCATTTGCACTAAAATCCAAGCCATCTTAAGTTCTTTCCATGTTCCTTCAGAAATATGTAAACAATGATAATCTCTCTATGGTTAGGGCTGGTATTTGCCCTGATTTATCTTAATTCCAAGAGCTAGAATCATTTTTTTCCAATTTGTCTTTCCACTTTCATATTTTGAGTGATTCATTCATATTTGAAACACAAAGCAGCCTTCAAATGTCTAAAATTCAGTGTGCCCCACATAGGATTTGCATTCTCAACCTCCTACAAGCATCCCTGAGGTATCGTGAAAGAGACACACAGGTGTCTGTCACATTATACCTCATCCCTGATCATGATTAAACCATAGAACATGTTGATTTGCTGATTTAAAATATAATTCATTTCTAAATTAATATAATAAAACGATGGAACAGCAGATAGGGAAAGTAAGACTGCGTCTGGTATTCCTGAAAGGACTGGCCGAGTGCAAATGCAGAGCCTCTGGGGGAAGGACTGAACGCAACTGATAACAGGGATAATACAGCAAAATCCTTTCAACTTTGTTTGGGGGGCTTTCACAGACATGTTGTAAATCAAAAAGAAGAAACTTGGCAGCAATTAAGAAAAACAAACCTCAACTCAAAGGATGTAAGGTACAGCATAGTTGATCTTTATCCGATTAATTGAAATAATGTGTACAATCCAGAGCATAAATTGGATAGCCAACAGATAGGCAATAAAGACTAAAAGTTGCACGTGAGAACATAAGAAAAAGAAAACATATCAGCTGAGGCACTAAGAATTGTGCATAGTACTTGGTTTCAAATTGTGTTCTTTGTCAGAAGTGATAGTTTTCACATGAGATCGAGAATATTAACCAATTGTGTTGTATATCTAAGATTCAACACGTTAGGTTTATACAGACTATGGCCGTAGCGTATGTAATTCTGGAAATGAACACGCAGTGTTCATATATGACACAGAACAGATGATGGTGGTTAAGAATGCTTAGTGTAACATATCCATATACTTTACACATGGATGCTGATTAATGATTTAGAGCTAGCTTTCTAAATAAACCTTAGTACTTATGTGTGGGTTGGTGAGGTAAAGGACAATTAATACAAAGATTCAAAGGGATGAAAGTATTTTTGCATATATTCTAGCCTTGTACTTCAGATATGTTCATTAAAGACTGCTAAAGACAAGGTTGTTCTCTTTTACAACCTGAGTGTGCCGTGAAGCCCATAAAAGCCAATCAGGACCACTTCCAATACTGGAGGCAGATTGGACACTGGCATTCAATTCTTTTTTTTTCTTTCCCTGAACACCTTCATATTGAGTAAGAAATATTTTTTTTTTTGTAAATTATACAAAAGTAAAATGAATGCAATAAAAGATGAAACAACACAAGTTTTTAAATGGAGAAGTGGTAACTAATTTCAAAAGAAAGCTAAATTCTCAACTGTGAGACTGTTCAATAAGTAGTTTAGAACCTTCCAAAAGCACAGAAATTGGTGGTGGCAGTTACCTCTGGAAACCAGAATAATTTTAAGACTATAGAAAGAAAAAGTAATTCAGAGTTTGTATAGGTATGAACTATCTCCAGAATCCTGTCTAACAGGCCAATAAATTGAAATGTACTTAGAGTACAGGATAAAAGTGAAGATATCTGGAAAGAAGGGCCTAAGGCCAATTGAGATGAAAGGCACTAAACTGTAATAGGGTAACAAATAACTTTGTATTGTACAAACTAAATGTGGACACCCCTAATTCTGTTATCTGGTGAGGAGCCAACATTGCAGGCAGCCAGTTATTCCTCCCTAAGCAGCAGAGTAGAAATGCCTTTTTCTGTGAGACTCGAGACCAGCCCAACATCAGTGATGGCCCCAGACACAGCCCACCAAGACGTCCTAATGTAAAGACTGCTATAGATGGTCCCACTCACAGGCAAGGAGTCTCCAGTCTTTTTCTTTTTTAAATGCCCCACTGTTAAATATGAAGAAGCTCTTGCACATCACTGGACAACTGAGAAAAGCTTCTAACCTTGAAGACAGAGCCCAAAGCCAACTAACTTACAAGACCATTTGAAGGACATAGAGATTCACCAGGGAAATGAAAAGTTAAAATAAAGAACTAATACTAATATCTTCAAGATGCATAGCAAGAGATTTTGAACTCTTGAAAATCAAGAAAAGGTCTTAAAATGAAAGCATATATAATAAATAAATATAACATTTAATAGAAAATAATAGTGTGGATTTTTGTCCCGTCCAAATCTCATCTCCCAGTGTCAGAAGTGGGGCCTGGTAGGAGGTGTTCAAGTCATGGTAACAGATTCCTCATGAATGACTTCACGCCATCGTCTCAATATTGAGTGGATTCTGGGTCTATTAGTTCACTCAAGAGCTGGTTGTTTTAAACAGCAAGGCAGCCCTCTTGTCCCTCGCTCCTCGGTCACCCTGTGAGAGCGCTTCACTTCCTCTTCTACTTGAATAAAGCTGCTTGGCACCGTCACCAGAAGCACATGGTGGGGCTGTGTTTTGCATATAGCTGCATAAAATCTCTCTCTCACACACAAAGCACACACGTGCACAAATTCCAACAAGTTCATGAATTCATCCTAGAAAGTGCCACATACCTCATTGCCAAGTATCGCTGTGGTCAATTCCAAAGTACTCGCCTTGGGAAGGAAAGCACTGATCAGCACCTAGTTCACACTTCTAAACCATTTTGTGACTCTTTATCTGGAATGACCATCAGAGCTGGAGGTCTGACAATTAAGTCCCCAAACTTCCCACCATTTTGTAACGTTGGTATATTAGTGTCTCACAGCTGTGTTCATGTCCACGTGTGACAGTGTCTTGCTGAGTCACATTCATTATTGTTGTTGTTTTTTTTGTGTGTGTGTGTGTGTGTGCTATATGATAACAGCCATGATGTTCATTCCAGAAGAAGAGTTAAAAGACTACCAAAATTGCTTGGAACAGTGGCCTAGGTGCTGGGATCAGTGCATAGATTCCCAAGGAGAGAAATTCAAAGGTGACGATAGGAATGTTTAGCCATGAAATATCAGGCGCTCTTTCTAGGATGAATTCTTGAACTTAATTGTCAGATATCTGACAATTACCTTTCAAGATATATACATCAAAACTATTCAAAGGGTACAAATGTTTTTGTTACACGGATGAATTGTATAATGCTGAAATCAGGGCTTTGAATGTGCCGTCCCCAGAATAGTGTACATTGCACCCAGGAAAGCTTTTATACTTCACCACTTTCTCAGCCTCCCCCCTTTCTTAGTTTCCAGTATAAACTTCTTTTCTCTCTCAATTACTCAGCCTCAAGTATACTTATATAGCAACAGATAACAGACTAGAACAGAAGGGGATGAGAAAACAAATTAAAATAAATTCAGGAAATACATATATCTAAAAATATCAAACAAAAAGGCACAGGGCTTGTATACAAGACAACTAGGGAACTGATCCAACATTTGAATAAGAAGCATTTGAGAAATAATAGAGAAAAGGTATACAATAAGTCATTGAAGTTATATTTTAAGAAAATTCCCCAGAAATGAAGAATATGAAGGTTGAACTGCTCTGAATACTTCAATGGGTGAAGATAGCACCACAATAAGGCACCTTTTCATCAAATTTCAAAAAGACTAGAGAAAAAAGGAAGATATATCAAGTTTCAAGACAGAGAAGGAGGGAGGGAGAATGAAAAAGAATGAGAATCAGTTATCACTAAAAAGTATTTGAAAGACTTAAAGGAGAAGATGTACCATACTCACAAACTGGAAGTATTGTTAAAATGCCAATTCTGTTCCTGCCCCTGTCTGCTGCCACACTTTCTTACCGTGTACCAGCTCGGTTAAATTTGTTTACATTCTTAAAATATGACGGTCTTTTCTCTGCCCCAGAGTGTCTGCACATGCCATTCATTTAATCTGAATGTTCTTCTTAGTTGCTAGCCAGCTAATTCCTGCTCATCCATCAAGCATCATTGGAGATGTCAGTTCCTCGATGAAGTCTTCCCTTATTACCTAAAATAGGTTCACCCTTATTGCATATCATCCCATAATGTAATAGTTTCATGTATGTAATTTTCAATGAAATATTATTTGACATTTTTATCTCTATAGTATCCATCTTATTCACAAGATTTTAAGCTCAAATGCTACAAATCACAGTTGCAAGGACACAGTTGTCACCTATCAAAGAATGACTGATTCTGTGCTGAAATTATCTGTTTATTTAATTCTCTTTCCAACTAAGGAAGGACATAAATTGCACAGGGGCATGGATTATGTTTACTTTTTTAACTGTTGTGTTCTCAGGGTCTGGTACATAATAATTGCTCACAAAATACATGTTATATGAAGTCACTTAAGTCCTTTAATTGAAACAAAAATGTCAAAGAGGGAGCATCTCTTTTCAAGTCACAAAAAGAAGTAAAAATTCCCATTGAACCAATTTTCCATGAAAGGGGAAATCAAAGAAGCAAGCTTTTCTGTACAGCATTCGGCACATGTTACATCATAATAAAATTTATGTAGTAAATTGAGGAATCTACTATCTAATAATCCATTCATCACCAGTATTTCTTATGGGCTTATCTCTTGTGGCTGTTCCAAGAAAGACAAATGAGTTCATGGTGGAGAATTAGGGTTTATGAGTAAATGCCATAGTCGTCCTATATAGACCACAGTTCTTATCTCACTGGGTCATAGCTAACCATTCCTCCTGCCCTGGAATTGTCTCACCAGCCATCCTGATTGACCTAGTTGCTTCCATGCTTCAAAGCCATTCTAAGGTATAAGACGTTTTACCCCAAGCCCATTGTATCTCTGGAAGATATTTTTTCTAATTCCTGCTTCCATTATTATTTTTTACTCTTTTCTCTTTCTAGCCATTGCTTTTTTACTTTGCTTCTCTGTACAATTTAATTCTCTTTCCAACTATGGAATGACATAACTTCCACCGGGGCGTGGATTATGCCTATTTGTATTTGAAGGGTTTTTTCAAGATTGAATTCTCTGTGGCTTGAGAAGAATCTGAAAACATAGGTTCAAAATTTGGAGTCATTTGTTTACCATGATAAACTTTATTCTTAAAGTGATAGCTTTAAGTGAAGCTTTCAAACAGACGAAAAGCAGAAGCAAGTTTGTACCTAAAGGATCACTCCAGGAGTAACATGGAAGTGGACCGAAAAGAAAATCAGAGTAGAGCTTGGGAAGAGCACCTGGGATATCATTGCAATCAATCATGGCTTGTAAATAAAATAGTATTGAGAAGGAGCAGAGAAACGGCAATGCTCAGGCTTATAAATAAAATAGCATTGAGACAGAGAAACTAAGAATGGGGCTTATTCTCAGAGAGGAAGGGAGGCATTGCAACCTGAGCTTCTCCTCATCTAAGGTGGGTCTTTTTACTAAGGGCTGCTTGCTCAGGCAGTAAACATCTTAGACCTTGACTCTTTCTCCCCTACCTCATTCTCTTCCTTTCTTGTTGGCTCCTCAGGAAAATTTCCAAAGATGTAGAGAACAAAAGAGGAAATAGACACACTTTTAAAATAGGAAACAGGAGGCTGGTGAATTAAAGAAGCCCAAATCCTGTGCTTTCACGTCTCTCTTTTTGATAGCTTGCTTTCAGAAACTTAGAACAGCTCTTTTCAAATGGATTCTCAGAGAAAGCACTTACTTATCTTATTTATGGGCATTTTAACTCTGATGGAGAGAACGTTGGGGATCGCAGCTGAGGCCATCAGAGCATTACCTTTGCTGACAAACTTCCTGACTTCAATGATGCATGTCTGCAGGCATCGATGTCCTTTTGTGTATATTTCTAAAATTGGATCTTATACATCTGAGTAAAGATAATTTTGCCTTCCTTGTATGTAAGAGGTTATATTCGGTAGTGCTTCAAGGACAAGGACTATTTGACAGGACAAATTTTGTTAACTCATGAAAATTTCAGTGTTCACTATATTACCTGGTTAGAGTATGTATTTAGAAACCCATGCCTCCAAAGGATATACCTGCAAATATTTTATTCTGTTTTAGAGGGGAAAGTGGGATGGTGAAAAGTTGGAGTGGGGTGATGGTAACACTTGGTGTGGGCCAGACATTAACTAAATACTGCACACATTATTTCCTTTTAGTTTTCATGACAAATTGGAAAATTAAAAGTTGTTTTCTGCATTTCTGTGGATGAACAAGTAAACTCTTAGAAAAACCAGGCTGCTTGCCCAAGCTTGCATGGTTAGTGACTGTAAAAGCCAGACTCTAATCATAGTTTTTTAAACTTCAAAATTCTTTTTTTCTAATATCTCTCTGCAAAGGAGTCAATTAGTCAGTCAGAGTATGACAGATTTTCAAAAACTATGGGGCTAAAGAGAAAAGGATAGAAATAATTTAAAAAAAGATTTACTGGTTATATTTAAATTGATTTCTTTTAATTGGCCCTTTTTTCTGCCCATGGTTTGAATGTGTCCCTGAAGGTTCATGTATTAGAAATGTAATCCCCAATGCAACAATGTGGAGAGGTGGGACTTTTATGAGCCGACTAGGTCATGAGTAGATTAATGCTGTTGAGGTAGGAGCGAGTTAGTTACTGCAGGAATGGGTTCCTGATACAAAGATGAGTGCTGTCCTCTCCCCTCTCTCCCACTCTCTCAGGAGTGCTTACTTGTCCTTCCACCTTCCTGTATGGGGTGAAGCAGCAAGGGAGTCTTAGACTTTCCAGCCTCCAGAAATATGTGAAACAAATCTCTACTTTCTATAAATTACCTGGTCTCACTTACTGTTATAGCAAAACTAAGACAGGGTCTTTAAAAGAGAAATTATGTGAAACACGGTAACCCACATGGCTTCATTAAGAATCATAAAGAAAGAGTAATTTTTTTCCACTTTTAACAGGAATGAATCTAAATGCCATTAATAATGTGAATTCTTTCTCTCTTTAAAGAGATGATAATTGGCTGGACATGGTGACTCACTCCTGTAATCCTAGCACTTTGGGAGGGTGAAGTGGGCAGATCTCTTGAGGCCAGGAGTTTGAGAGCATTTGAGCAACATAGCAAGACAGTATCTACCAAAAAAAGAAAAGACTTTTCTTTCTTAAGACATCTTAAGATGTTGATTTTATCCAGATATTTGACAAAATATGTGCAGTTGTCATTAAGGATGATATAAAAATGTGAAGTTAGGTGAATCAGTAGCTAAATGTAAATTCAGATTAATTCAGTATTTAAATAATGTCGATACATTAATATTGACTTTTAAAGATTTCTTCAGCAGCATATCTACTGTACAATCTACAGACATCTATCAATTCATATAGCCATTTTCAGTCAACAAAGTATTTTCAAATTTTGGTTCATTTTCTCTTCTCCAGAAGAGAAAGCTGAGACTCATGGTCTTATGTGATTTGCCAAAGGTCACAAGCTGAAAAATAATGGCATCAAGCAACAAACCTAGTTATTTTGATTTTAAAATCTGTGCTCTTGCCACTATGCTACAAATGCCTTGGAAACATTTTTATAAGTGATTTGTATGAAATATGGAAGTGTGGCTTATTGAATTTGTCCTTCATATAGAACTGCATATAGTCACTACTAATGTGACTTAAGTACAAAATCAAAATTGAAAATGAAAGAACCTTTCTGACAGAAAAGTGAACATAAGGAAGGAAATTTGAATTTAGTTGGGAGAGATAAAAACTCTAACATTAGGTTCAATTAATGGATTCAATGACTTTGAGGGGGTCCTTTCCAACTGTATGAATGTTTGTTATCTATAAAATAATGAATACTGTCTTTTAATTTTCTTTCTCTTCATATAGAATTGAAACACACATTTACCTTTGATATCTTCTGCTGATTTTATTAAATATTTACATAAACCTTGATTTAGAGACATATGATGTATTATTGAGATTTGTTCTGCAAATGAAGTGATTGATTAGAGCTACTTTGAAGAGAATAGCATGAGAACGTGATGTATAACAACAGGATTTAATAATCCCTACTATAAACAAACTAAATGGATGTATTATTTTGTTACACCTTACAAAGAAATATTTTGTGTGATAATTGTTTAATGATGAGAAAATTATGTGAGTATCCAAGCACCCTTCATTTTTAAGTCTAGCCTTGCTACCAGAAAGAGCATGACTGTTTCACATTTGAAAGATGTATTTATAATTCTCCTTCTCCTGAATTATTTGTCTGCTGAACAAAATAACTTTTCTTATTTTCATAGAGCCAATCGACAGTATATGATGTATATACCATCAAAATATAGGTTGATCATATACATCTGTGCAAAACAGGGGTGTTTATAGAATGTAAGCAGTTGGTTATTTTTCTGTCAGTGTTGAATAAGGCCAGTAATAATCGTAGCAGCTAACCAAAATGTACTGTTCCAACAGGGACAGGCAGGAGTTCATAGGTCCTCCAAGGAATCATTGAGTAGGGTCTGTCACAGATCCTTTAGCTTCTTTGTTCATTTTTAATTTTTTTCTGTAAGAGGTTGATTTTTTCTGGTTATGTTTATATTTCATGAACTGTATTATTTTTGAACCAAAAAGGAACTGAGGTTTTGGTCAATTTAAGTAATGGAAATGTGAGGGAGAAACTTGTTTTATATTTAATAAGCATTCTGTCAGTATTTACTACTTGTAAGTTGTCATGACTATAAAAATGGAAGAAATAGACTTCTGGGAGCAGTGTAGTATGTGGGATAAAAATGCTGGACTACAGAAACTAACACAGCTGAGTTCAGTTCTCATCCCTGTGAATTCTTAGTGTGAGAGTTTAGCCAAGCTACTTACTTTATTTAAACTTCCCTTTTCCTCATGTATTATGATGTTGATTGATTAATCTCACATTTAAGTTTAATAATAACTATTTTCCTAAATCAAGAGGGCATCTTATATACTTTTTATATATCAGGGGCAGAAATAAACAAATTGTTTCTGTACAATTCTCACACATGTTCCTGTTGCAAACTTCCAATCCATTTTGAAGACATTTATATTCAAACTATATGATGCAAAACTACAGAATCTTAAAGAGCCAAATCTTGTCCTCTTAGTAGAGTGTAATTTTGTTGTCTACTTTACTGATATGCTTGGTAAGCCAGTCTCAAATTATTGACATGAACCTAGTAGTAAGTCATAGATATGTTTTGTTTTTTTTCATTTGCTTGTTTGCTAGAAACATATGTGACTAAACATTCATTTTGAAAGGAATATAAATATATTTGAGTTATCTCTTTTTCCTGAATGAGTTGTGAAGAAATTTTGCTGTCTCATCCAAGTTGTCAAAATTGTGGGCAGAACATTGTTTACAATGATCCTTGATGATCTTTTTAATATATGAAAAATTCATAATGATATATGAATTGCTTTTGTACAGTTTGAGTCAAAGTTATAAATATGCTCATCAGCCAGATGGTGTGCATTGTACCTATTAGGTGTTATTTTTACCCATCCTCTGCCACTTGCTTGATTTCTGTTCGTTTTACTTCCATGTGTGTACACGAGTGTTGATCAACTAGTTCAAATTTAATAGTGAGTCCACGTGTTAATTTTTTTTTCTTTTTCTGTTCTCTTGATACTTCATTTAGGGGAATGGTCTCTAGTTTCATCCAGGTTGTTACAAAAGGTATCAATTCATCTTTTTTGTTTTGTTTTGTTTTTTCACGGCTGAGTATTACACCATGATGTACATATAATACATTTTATTAATCTGTTCATGAATTGGTGAGCACTTGGGTTGATTCCACATCCTAGCAGTTGTTGAACTGTGTGGCAAGAAACCTTAAAGTGCAAGTAGCACAGGTGTCTTTTTGATAAAGTGTCCTTTTTCTTTTGGGTAGATACTCAATAATGGCATTACTGGATCAAATACTTTTAGTAATTTGAGGAATCTCCACACTGTTTTCCACAGAGGTTGTACCAGTTTTCAGTCCTACCAACAGTGTATGAGCTCCTTTCTCCTGTACCTACACTGGCATCTGTTGTTTTGGGATTTTTGATAAAAGCCATTGTCATGGGAGTTAAGTGATATCTCAGTGTGGTTTTGATTTGCATTTTCTTGATGATTAAAGACATTGAGCAGTTTTTCATGATTGGTGATTAGTCTATCTTCTTTTGAAAAGCTTCTGTTCATGTCTTTTGCCTACTTTTTAATGGGATTGTTTGATTGTTTTCTTGCTGATTTGCTTGAGTTCCTTGTAGATTCTGGTTATTAGCCATTTATTGGATATGTAGCATGCAAATATTTTCTCCCATCCTATAGGTTGTCTCTTCACTGTGTTGTTTTATTAGCTGTGTAGAAGTTTCTCAGTTGCTTTTCTGTCTCTGCCTTCATTAATTTTTGCTTTGATTTTTATTTTCTTTTTCTTGATTATTTTTACTTTCATTTGTTCTTATGTCTAATTTTTTTAAGACAGAAGCTGACACCTTTGATTCTTTGCCAGCTTCCTTCTCTCATCATGCCTTTAACTTCTCCCTAATTAGTGCTCTATTGATATCTTACATATTTTGATATGTTTTTCTTTTTATTTATTTTGAAATACCTTCTAATTCCATTTTGATTTCTTCTTTAACACCTTAGATATTATATACGTTTTAGTGAGTTCCCAAATATTGAAAATTTTCCATGTATCCTTATGTACTGATTTCTAATTCAATTCCATGGTGTTCAAAAGTATATTATCAGTGACTTAAATTGTTGGAAATTTATTTAAAATTTTCCCAGAATATAGTCCATCTTGGTAAATGCTTTGCATGTTCTTAAAAATAATGCTTATGTTTTTGTTGTTTGGTGGAATACTGCATACATTTCAGTTAGTTCACGTTGGGTGACTCAATTGTTCACACCATCTATATCCTTATTATTTTTCAGTTGACTTGTTCTATCAATATTGAGAAAGGGATATTTAAATTTTGACTATGGCTGTAAATTAACCTATTCCTTTTTGTAGTTCCATTCATTTTTGCTTCATGGATTTTGAAGCTTATATGGTTAAGCATGGTTGTGTCCATTTGATTAATTAACTCTTTAATCCATGTCAACATTTTTCTCAGTTTTGGGAATGTTTTAGTTGACTATTTTTCATGATATGTTGTATTTTTCTACTACTCTGCATGTCTGGTAACTTTTTCATTGGAATCAGATATTATAATTTTTACTTTGGTGTGCTACTACATATTTTTTAAAAATGTAAATATCTTCAACTTTGTTCCAGGATGCAGTTCAGTTGATTGGAAGTAGTTTGATATTTACTAGTCATGGTCTATAAATTTTTAGGCAGGACTATCATCTGTCTTTAGTTTAGATCTAAATATTTTTCACTTGAGAGGCAAAGGGCTTCTGAGTACTCTAGTCAAATCCCTGTGAGTTATGTTATTTTCCACTCTGGTTTATGGGAACAGAACTGAGTATTGTTCAATCCAACACTTTTCAAGTAGTCCGTTCCATAGACTCTATTACCTAACTCACACACAGGTATTGATCAAATTCTGCTAAAACCTTGAGAGAGACCTTTTTAAATCTCCAAGGTCCTTTTCTCCACTTCTCTGTCTTATAAACTGTTGCAGCCTTTGTGTCCTGAGTCTCCTTGAGGAATGGCCTGGAAATCACTCAAAGATCTAGGATGGGGCAACAAAAGGGTTTAGCTTACTTATTTCTCATTTCTCAGGGATTACTTTTCTACATTGTTCAACATTCAATTTTTTGAAAACCATTTGTTGTGTATTTTCCCAGTTTGTTTATTAGTTCAGATGGAATGGTATATCTGATTTCTGTTGCATCTTCATCAGAAATCAGAGCCCAGTGGTAATAATTTCTGAAGATTTACTAGTTGAAAGCACTGTTCCATCCTAGAAGCACCTGAACTTTGGAAATCTAAGTCTTACCCTTACTTATCTTTTGGATTTATGGTTAAATAAGGAAGTAAATATTATTGTAAAGATTGCTTGTGGGATATATAGGTAGAATCAACGGAGATGTAATAAAGACAGCATATTGCTTTTCTAAATTTTATGACCTACTTTATTCAGAACCATATATTCCTGCCCAATTCTGAAATTAGATGTTCCTACATCTTACATAAATCCTCGTACATTACATGTGAAAATGTGTATGTACAAATTTGTGTGTCTACTTTGCTTAATTTCCAAGGATACTGATGAATTAACTTAATAGACTTCATTTAAGTCTAGTCATAGTCTATTTCATGAAACAGTTGTGGTAAAAATCCTCAAGCTGTATTTAGAAAACTTATACCAGAAGGAGCTGAGGAACATGGAAGACATACTACCAATGTGAGCCTCAAATTTTTTCAAGAATACGGCAGATTTTTCATGGGTATTTCTTTTTGCTGTTGATTATGAGTTACAAAGCTTTGGAGTGAAGCCATAGAACAGCTGGGCAAACCTGATAGAGCACTCCAAAGGCCTGGCCGGGGGTGATGTCTTTGGTGCTGCCCCATTAACCACCCACCTCCAAGTCACATGGATACAAAGATGAGTAAACTATCAGCAACTTGTTGAAAGACTGAAGGACGAAGTGCAATGGATTTATTTGTGATACAAACCTGGTCAGAATCACCAATTTCTTGAGCAAGAAATTCAGAACCTTAGACGAGAATAGAATGTTATGACAATGTAGCGAAACTAAAGAAAAGGAAAAAAAGGGAAAGAAATATACCATGACTTAAAAACAGTATCTTGGTTACAAGAATCAAATATAGATACATCTAACTGGTGGCTGAGGATGGGGATATAAGAAAGGAAGGTCAGGCTTTACTAGCATTTAGGTAAGAAAGGATCTAAAAGATAAATCGAGAAAGCACAGACAGAGATTGAGAGGGCTTTATTTAAATCATTTTTCTATGAAAACCATGTTCAAAACATTTAAAATACCGGTGTTTCAATTATGCCACACGTAAAACTAAGTGTTTATCATGCCTATCTAGCTCAAATGAAGTATTTTAATTATAGGAACTCAAACCTTTATAGGTTAAAACCCAGGTTCAGAGGAAAAATATCATTGTAAGTTTGATCTTCATTATTGAAAGGTTTTCATAGGTTCTTTATTATTTCCTTATGAAGACCTTCGAGGCAGAGACAAATCATCAGTCACATTTTATCAACAATAAGAGTTTGCTGATTGAAAAAATTTAAATCAGAAGACGTAGTCTTGAACATTTTCTTCCACATACTGGCAATCTGAAGCAAATAGTTTAACATCTCTATGTCTCAATTTCCTTTCTTTATGACAAACATATCAGAAAAAAATAAGTCAAAGACCTAGTTCAGAACCATCTCTTTCACTTACTGGGCAACTCTAAACAAACCACTTAACCTCTCCATGTCTGGATTGCCTCATCTCTACAATAAACACATTAGAAAAGATTCACTCCTACTAAAACATTCTATAACTCTTACTCAGACATAACTGAGCAGGTCTTACAAATATGGCTTTGGTACTTGATGCATTATGTATAATTATCTCAAGTTTGTGGGGGCTATTCAGAGGCTTATCACTAAAATTGCTTTTCCTGCTGAGCTAACTGCAATATATGTGAATATTGAGATAATTTCTCTTAGATATTTATGGAATTGCTATTGAAATAGAATGGAGTTTTGGCAGAAAATGGTTAATATTTTATGTAGGTTATCATTTTGTACTGCACCCTTCAGACTTATAAAACATACAACTTCCGAAGCAAGGGAAATTAACTTTACCTTCCTCTCGTTACCACTCAAAGGCAATAACATTAACAATATCACCAAGTGGCCCAGACTATACTCGTTTAATGTGGGCCTTATATAAGTGACCTAGTTCTCCTCTGTACACTCTAGAAGAAAAGACTTTCTTTGAGGAAAGTATGTCATTTCTGGCTGTCACTCCTGCCGTGTACTGTAAATTTGTATCACTAGTCTCTGGGATTTTGGGCACATTGTACCTTTCGAAGAGGGCAGGCATTGGGTGTGGTAGGGTAAAGTATGATCACAGAAGAAAAGAAAACACCATTTATTGTGTGCTTGTGATATGCTGTGTGTAAGACAGTTCATTTAATACACACAACACTATGTACATTTTGGACCATTCCTTCCCATTTTGTCAAACATGTAGTTTGTCCTATAGGTATTAAATGATAGAGTCAGTTCTCTCTAATTCTCAAAATCCATTTTGCTTTCACTAATCAACAGATTAGTCCCATTCAATCTGCAAAAACGTTACTAGGGCTGATGTCAACAAAACTGAGTTCTTCACTACTGCCGAGTGAAGCCTCCTGTAATCCTGTCTTTCCTCTGTGCCTGGAAGGAGCTAAGGTGAGAATTTTTTCTACATGCAGGACTATAAAAGGCCTTTTTGTTATAACATATTCAAAGTGAAATCATGGTTTCTGGCTAAGCTTCCCAAAACCCTTATTTCTTTGTATTTTAATTATCATAGCAAGCCTCTTATGCTCTTCATCCCCTTTCTTCAGTCTGTCACAGAGTCTATTAAGACGTGTTCAGAATATTTTCTAGAATGGGTCTCTGTTGTTTTCCTTCATTGGCACCTGCTCAGTCCTGCCCTTCTGGGGACACATGCTTCAATACTTGAATTGTTGTCCTTCTAAGGGATCTACCACCAGTGTCATAAGAAAAGAAAACAGCATCAGGAGAGAGGGAAGGACAACAGAAGTGTTTCTAGTGGTTCTTCCAAAGCAGGAACTTAACAATATTAATTATTGTCCAAGCTTTATCCAATTCAGTCTTCATGATTTTTCCCTGAGGTGGTCTTGATCCCATTTTACTGGTGAATAAACTCTGTTAACTTGTTAGTAGCACAGCCAGGTTTCCTAACTCCAGTTCTGCTTCTTTTCAACATTTACATATTTTTTAAAACACTTTGAGGGCAAGAAGACCATCAGGCAATGTTGACTTTCTTCTTCAACGTAGATGACAATAAATAGATTGAGAAAAATCCATGCGCAATGATCCTGGCTGGCATTATCTTTATACTGGCATTTACATTTCCCCTTCACAATTAATTTCATTGTATTTAATATGATAGCCTGTCAGTGACAGACTCAAATGTAAGTTCTCAGTAAAAGTTATTTCTCTTTCTCCTGTGCTGTGTCTTTGCTGGAGCAGCGGGAAGGATTTATTCTGCCACGTGATGCCTCTGTGGTGTGCTTACTCTGAGCAGCTGTCTGACCGAGCTTCAGTGTTTCCTCCTTCTCTCCTTTAATCTCTGGTGTCCAGAGCCCCACCCACAGTGCCTGGCTCATCTTATTTATGGGCATTTACTTTTATCTTAGCCGTTACTTCATATGATATTTAAACAGCTACAGATCTTTGTACAAAGTAGATATTTGATAACACTCCTTCTCATGTCTTCATTTGAGCTCATGATGCCAGAGAGAGTGACTGCTTCTTTTCCTGTTGCCAAACCCTATTCATTGTTCCAGAACCTCCCCCACATTTTTCTCATCAAAGCCCTACTCAACTATCCTAATCTAATTATTCCTGGCTTTCCTGGACCTCAGTATGACTGCCACACATGCTACCCTTCCGTTAACTCA
Source organism: Perodicticus potto (assembly GCA_963574655.1). Lineage (NCBI taxonomy): Eukaryota > Metazoa > Chordata > Mammalia > Primates > Lorisidae > Perodicticus > Perodicticus potto. The sequence continues at coordinate 29,105 of CAUYRH010022877.1, read as the reverse complement.
AACTTGTTCATCTAGGCTTCACTTTTCCCTACTATTGTGCTCTGCAACCTTCCTCAGACTTGGGGCTTCAAGACTGAGTGTCGCCATAGTAGATATGTAATCAAAGCATAGAACCCCATTGCCTGGTTTCTATCCTCATTAAAAGACGCCTCTCTAGCTTTTATTTCTTGTAGAGATAGACTCTAACTAAGGAGATCAGATAAAATACAAAGACACCCAGTTAAATTTGAATATCAAGTAAAAAACCACATTTCTTTAGTGTAAGCTAGCCCTAGCATTGTTGGGCTATACTTCACTATTAGTGAATATGAAACATTCACTATTTTTATGAAATTCAAATTCAAGTGACATTCTGTATTTTTGTTTGCTCATTCTGCAAACCTTAGCCCTAAGGAATCACCATAGCTTATTTTTTGACATATTAACTTCAAGATATCTGCTGTCAGTCAACTGTGAGTGTCCTTGTATAATACGGTACCTCATATGTCTGTAACATTGCATTGTTTTCAAAGTACATGTTACCTAGTTCTTCCTAGTTACCTAGTTTTTCCTCAAAATTGCTGGAACACAGGGCTGTTATCTTCACCAGTTATTAACTTGCTTGTTTAATATTATTGAGTTCCAATTTTCTAGCATATAGCATAGGGCTAATCATACCCAATATGTGATAAGCTTTGTAAAGATGAAATGAGATGAATTGCATAAAGCAAAGTGCCTAGTTGGTCAAAGGAAATAAATGGCCAAATAAGCTGTATAACCGCCATACTACTCTGCCACCATCCTGACTGACTTGTTTAAAAGTCAGAGTCTATACAGGATGAAACTGGGGCCTTCAACTTGAAAAGCTGGCGACAGTCAAAGGCTCTTTCTAATATTCCCCTTAGAAAGGAAGGACATCTGATGCAGCAAGAAGATGCACTCACTCACAACCTCCTTCCCGCTAGCTGGATATTGCCGTATATCCATGGGAGACCTGTTTCCAATTAATTCCTTGATTATAAGAAATATATGAGACAATGCTTATTCTTGGTTTGAATTGGTTGTTCTCTGTTTTTATATTCCTCAGTGACTTGAAAATTATAAAAAAAGAAAAAGAAAGAAAAAATGTTTAAAGAGTCTTGGGTTAAACTAATTAACAGTCTCCACACAGGAACAAACACGTTATTCCTAGATAAAGGAAGTGGATGTAAGACCCTGTCCATTCCCCCCCATGGATTTGCAGAATGCTAATTAGTAAAACATGGATGCCAGTAAAGGCCAGACAACTGTCTCTCATAAATCTTTGTTAAATGTGATAAATAAAAATATGTCCTGAGAAGCAGAATAAATTCGTGTTCAGGGATCATATTTCAAGCTACATGATTAGTATTCGTGAACATGGAACAAGCAGAATTCAGAAATTTCTGCCAAGCCAGCAGTTCATCTAGAAGACTAAGAGATTGAATAAAAGGAGCTGTTAAAGTAGCTTATTTTGATATAATTACTCTTGCTATCTTACTTACAGAGATATTTTAGATTTCAGTATAACATGTTCACACTTAGAAGTGTTATATATCATGGTCACTATACCTATAAACATATTTTGAGTAATTGGCCACCTCTTACTAAAGTATATGGAAATTTACTTTTTAACTCCACTAAGCTGTTTTCCACAAATGCACAAAATTTGAATATAAAGACCCATGAGATATTAGGTAACAAGGCTTTAAAACACATGTCCATGGGAGGAGGTACAGACTCATGTCATACCTATTGGGTGAAGGACTCAACTGAAACTTGAACCTTACCTAACAAACCCAAACAATGTAACCTAATCATATGTACCTTTGTATTAATCTAAAATTGAAAAAAATCACACATCCATGCATTCCATACATACACCAGGTAAAATATGCCTATGCTAAAATAAATGCCAGTATGTAGTATATGTACCATGACGTGCACTATGATTGCATAGTGGATATTAGCCAATGTGATCTATAAATATCATATTATAGATTAACCAAAATCTAGAAATTTAAAATTGAATATGCTACCAGAATACATGCTACAAAATATCCAAAGTACTTATTTGGGGATAAAAATGAGCATTATATAAATAATAAAAAATATTCAAAAACAAAAATTCTAAAATTTTATAAAAACTACATGGCAAGTGAGAAACAATTGGATAGTAGGTACAATTCGATTTCTTCTTGGCACGGTTTATTCAAATAAAGGATTTTATTTAAAATTTGTATTTCCTTAATTTCATATACTTGAAAAGCAATGGTTTATATGACGATAACCTCTTGGGTACCCTCTGCTTCATGAAATAATAAATGCAGTTTTCATGTCAGTTTTTTCCTTTGGTGACAGGCTTGCTTAATAGCCTGATGGCCAGTGATTATCTGTAGTATGTAAGTTTCTCAGAAAGATGGCACCCCATTAATCATTCCCGACTCACAGCAGCAGAGAGGGCTTACTAGACTGGTGCTATGCGTGGTTGCAGATACTTGATATAATCAACGGCAATAATCAACGGCAAATGTTACATTGACTCTTAGCACAGCAGGGAGCTGCTTGACATAAACATAGTAGAATAGTATCGTGATGGTCTCTCCACACTCTTAAGTACCTTTGAAAAATGGGCTTTGTTCTTCCCTTCCTCCCCAGGACTAGGCTAGGTTCAGTTCATTCTCCATTCTTTCCCACCTCAGCAAATCTTTAACTGGCTTTTCGTTTTCTTATCTCTTCAGGTTTCAAAATAACATCCTCCCTGTAGGTAAGATAAACTTCCTAAAGCAAAGTGACAATATTTGATAGTGTGAATATTATGGGCTAGGAATATTATTCAGTGCTTTAAGTGATGTTTTCTGTTAATTGTCACAGTAACTAACAAAGCAAATTAGGAACTGTGTCTCAAGTGTTTTAGAGACTTGCCTGAGGTGACACAGATTTAAATTTAGGTTTATCCTATGTGAGAAGCCTTTTTCTTTTTTATAATGTTCATTTCCCCTGATGAGAAATCCCATTGATGTAAGAATAGAATTCAAATGTAGTTGCAAATACTCAAAATAATATATGATCTGAATATATCTTGAACATATTTTTGAACTCCTGATCAATGGAAATATTTACATGCTTACTCTCATCCTTACCGCTGCACATGTATTCTGTGTGCTTAGACTACCAAATTTGATTCTCTACATTTTCTCTTAGAATAGCATTTCAATTCCCTCCATATTCAGATACTATAATTTTTAAGAGCCATTTCAAAGTTTACTCTTCTATAAGTCCTAATTTTATCACTATCTCCAAATTCTCGTTGAACTTTCTTTGTGCCTAATAGATAACCCTATATTACTATTATTCATTTATCTGTTTTATCATTCACACTAAATTATAAATTTCTTGAAGGTAGGGTCCATTTCAGATTCAGCTCTGGACGCCTATCTTGAACGGGGTTGCAGGCACATCTTGCCTCAACAAATAAATGCATGAGTGAATGAATGCTAGGTCTTTTGCTAAGTAATATTATCGCTTGATAACATAATTGTCCTTTCATAAAAAGCAGAATACAAATTCATCAATATGCTTAATCATGATGGGCTTATTAAAGATCCCTTTTAAAAATGAAGTTTTAAGACAGTTTTTAAAAGCATTCAGAAATTCTAATATTATCCATTCATTCGTTTATTCAACCAGTATTTTTTGAACATTGTCTGTCATGAATTATGGTTGATAATGCAAATATAGGTATTAAAAAGTCAATGCCTTTACCATCAACAGACCTAGAGACTAGTGCAAAATCCATAATGACAGGTAACTAGCATAATGTATAAAATGCTGAACCTTGGGAGGTAGAGTTGGCAAGTCAGGGAATACTTTATAGAAGAATGACATTCGAATCAAGTCTTACAAGACTTAAAGTTCTGTTTTGAAATTTAGGCAGTCTCTGACAGCTTGAAGTAAAGAAAGGAAGATGTAGAGAGGTGGTAATACTATCTGGGGATCAATTAATGTATTAGAACCATAGCACATTAAACCAATACAGGTACAAGAAGATGGGAAAAGTGAGCAAAGTTTCATATGACTTCAAAAAGATATCCTAGAACACTGTATATTTCTGCATAGATTCTCAGGATTAGGGTGTTCAAGGGAATAAAGGGCATTAGAGATAATGAGTTTGGTCTTCTCCACAATTAGGTTTAAATCTATCCACATATTAAGTAACCTCAGGAGTGTCAGTCACAGAGCTGAGTCCTTTCCAGAATCAGTTGATTCCTGAGAGCCGGTTAGTGTTCACAATGGAGAGCAACTATCCAAATATAAGGCATATTTTGTGTATTAAATCAATGACTATGGAATGTGTTTAGCTGTAGGTGGAAACCAAAGGAATTATAACTCATTTATTAATAATAGAATTGGCCATTAAAATTGATGATTAATAGAATACTTAGTGTAATGTTTAGGTCAATATTGAAACATCCAGTGTATTTCTTCCAGAGGGTTTAGAATAACAAAGAACATACCATACCTGTTCAATAAATTCTTGTTAAGTTTATGATTGAGAATTCTGGAATTTCTAAAACTCGAAACTGTGAAAGAAATGTATAGATTATCATAGATATACACATAAATACATGTCCTCTTTTCTACAGACCTTCTGAATCAGTTTGAATCTGTTTTGTGTATGTTTAACAAGAGTTTTGCAAGGGATATGATGTGCACTTGGGGTTAATTACCACAGTTAAAGTTCTTTACGTTGCACAGATAAGGAAATGAGGTTCAAAGGGATTAAGTACATTGTTCAAGGCCATAGAGCCAGTAAATGGCAGAGCTAGGATTTGAATCATTATCTTCTTTTTCAATGCTCTTGCCAGTACTCAATAGCTGTCCATGAGGGCCTGACCCCTAGATCTGGGGCAGAGTAAAAAGTCAAAGCTAGTTGCAGAAATCAGAAATTAAAAATGGCACTGTCAATGAAAGAGGAGAGCAAAAGGGAAGAGACTATACCTAAAAGATTAAATAACCCTCAGATTAGGGACCCAAAAAGTTGGAGATATGTGAATTTCTCACCTGAGAAAAGTCCTGGCTCTCAGGACTTACCCCTTCCTGCTGACTTTAGCCGGTCTGCTGACTGTGTGCCTTGGTGATTGCCTTCTTGCAATGAATCGCCCAAGTATTCATATATCTCTAACAAGATCAGGGAGGTTTTCCTCAATTATTCCCTCAAATAGGTTTTCCAACACACAAGTGCATTTTCTTCTTCACCTTCAGGGATACCTGGGATTCTGACCTTTGGCAGTTTTATACAAGCCCATATTTCTATTTCTAATTTTCATTCATTTCTCCCAATTCTCTTTATTTTTGACTGACTGAGTTAATTTGAAGGAGTTGTCTTCAAATTTCCAGATTCTTCTTTACTCTGCCTAAAACTTAAAACTTCCCACTGAGTTTTGTACTTCCTGAAATGAATTTTTCATTTCCAGAAGTTCGATTTCTTTTCAATATGTTTATCTCTTTAGAGAATTTTTCATTTATTTCCTGAATCATTTTTCTAGTTCATTTGAATGGTTTTTCCATTTTCTCTTGGGCTCTATTGAGCTTCCTTACAATCTGCATTTGGAATTCTTTGTCGTTTCAATATTTTCTTTTTGGTTGGTATACATTGCTAGAGAACTGGTGTTCCCTTTTGAAGATATCCTTTGCTCTGAATTTTCATACTTCTGGATTTCTTCTTGGGTCTTTTTTCTTTACATTTCCACCTTTAAATCTTGATTCATGACCTCTCATCACTATTATTGCAGGATTTGAAAGCAAGTACTAAATCGAAGAAACACAGGAAAAAGAATCTGTCTCCCCAAAGCTTCAAAGAGCTATCCTAAAACATTCTTCAAAGTTTTTTTTTTTTTTCTCCCACTTGCTCTTCTTGGAAAAGAGGAGAGGTTTCCTGCAGCTTGGGATATTTCTGGTTTTTATTGCATCATTCATATGCTTGTAAGGAGGAAAGGATTAACCTCTGTTCAGTGTAATGAGTTCTCTGGCCCCTGGTTACGAGGTTATAAAATTTGATAAGCTATGTCTAATAAATGGCAGTAATAGAATTTAAATACAAATTTAAATGGAGGAGTGTGTGTTTGTGTGTGTGAAGCAAATGTGCCTTCCTTCCATTCTACATAACTTCTCCAAATATGTGGGCTTCCCTAGGCCTCAATTTTCCCCATTGTCCACTTGCTACAATACTTTGGTACTTAATAAAGCATCAACGAGCCAAGCTCGATGGCTCACGCCTATAATCTTAGCACTCTGGGAGGCCGAGGTGGGTTGATTGCCTGAACTCATGGGTTTGAGACCAGCCTGAGAGCAAGATATCATCTCTAAAAATAGCCAGGCATTCGTGGGAACCTATAATCCCAGTTACTCAGGAGGCTGAGGCAAAAGAATTGCTTGAGCCCAAGTGTTTGAGGTTGCTGTGAACTATGATGCCACGGCACTCTACCAAAGGTGACAAAGTGAGATTCTGTCTCAAAAAAAAATAAAAAATAAAAAAGATAAAGATCAATAAATCTTTTGGGATCAACTCATAGAATTTAGTTTTGTTGGTATACTTAGAAGATCACTTGTCCCTAAATTTTATTCAAACAAGACTTGGATAGATTATTTACAAGTAGATATATTTGCCTTGAATAACTACAATGTACTGTGCAGTTACAGTAGATTGTTGGCATTCTTGCATTTAAACTTACAATGTCTTGTATGCAAAAGGAAAGCTAGAAACTTGTACCATGTAGTAACTCATTGAATTATTGAGACACAAATAGTAATCTCAAATCTGGAGATTTACAGGAACAAATTTTTTGTCCAGTCATCCTGTACCTGCATGACAACATAGCTTTCTTATCCTCCACTTGCAATTATTTAGAACTTGCAGGAGAAAATTTTGAAATTTAAAGTCTTTGCAAGTTTATGGAATCCATAATTCTGTGGCTGTGTCACTCTTAAATGTCAAAATTCTAATTATATGACTCTGAGCTGTCATTTTCTCAACTATGTAGCCAATGACTTTGGATTACTCGGTAACGTACCTGAAGCACATGTCATATACCAGTAGAAATAGTCCTACATATTTTATTTTAGTATAGTGGGCATTCTATTTTAATGGCATGCCCTGGAAAAGCTAGACTACATTCAAAACTCCTTCATACACATTCCTGCCATTCATGTAATGATTTGGTATTCATGAAATTGCTTTTAATTTCACATATATCACATTTGATGCTCATGGCCATAGTGGAAGGTAGATTATCAGGCATTTCTCCTGATTTATGGATAAGGAATGTGTTACTCAGGGCACTTACAGGTCTCACTATTGCACTTGGAAATGATTGGGGTGGGACTGAAATCCAGGTCTCTTAACTACGAAATCCTGCTTTTTCCACTGTATCACAATGGCCTTTGGGCAACCCATTTAATGATGCCCATCGTGATTGGTTACAATACAGAGAAAAAAGCATTCGCTTCATTCATTTATGAAATATTTACTGAGCACCTCCTATATTCTGTGCAATGTAACTGTCACTGAGGAGTGTATGATTCTTGTCTTCAGGAACACAGACTTTACTAGAGGAGATAAGCAAAAATTTTGCTACTGTTTTGCAAATAATCTCATGGGATTTTAAAAAGTATTTTGTAGAACCACAAAAGCATTGCATAACTCTATGTGCGATGATCAGAGAAGGATTTGAGATGACATAATCTCCTTTTGTCCAGAAAATTACTTAGCCCACAAAAACAGTGTTTTGGCTCCGGCGTCCTAGATAAGAGAAGCACACTAGGCTGGGAGTCAGGAGACTGGATTTTAAAGAACTAATTTTCAGAGTGACTAGCAACTGGTTCCCCGTTGGGGTCTTGATTTCTTCATCTGTGAAATGAAAGAATCAAACTAAATGACAGGTAAGCTCCTTGCCATCCCCGAGGTGTTATTTATTTATTTATTTATTTATTCCCTTTCTCACAGATGTGCATAAGCTCCCTATAGGGCTGTTTCACAAATTGCTTTTCAGAGTTTCTTTCAAGTTAGGAACTCATTCATAATGTCAATTTCTCTTTTCACTGGGAGGCTGGTTCTCACGTCCATTGTCTACCAGCCCACAGAGTCTGCTGTTTGCCAGGAAGTCTGGGACCGAGGCCCAGACTCTTTCAATCGGGATTATTGATATGTGCTTCACTGCACGATCCAGTGTTATGTCTGAGCTGAGCCCTTTCTAAACTACGGATGCCTTTCTCATTTCTGTAGGTGAGGGAGAAGAGAAGGAAGAGATCTTTTGACCTCTATCATCCTAAAACTGCTGTGGCCATGAATACACACACAAAAAATCTAACATTGCTCCAGAAAAACCCAAGTCAGAAAGCTGCATATGACTGTATGCAAACTTAGGCTGAAATCACATCTTCTGCTAAAGAGTATATTATTGTATGCTGAGTATATTATTTTATGTTTGGAATACTTTTACTCTATGTGCTTATACTTTGTATCATTTATTTCAGACTTCTTATCCATAACCTCATTGCACTTAGAATCAATAAGATGAATAATTTGATGTGTAGCCTTCAAGACTTCCACTGCCTGTACACATGCATTTCACACTAAATCTGTGCATACTTCTCCTGAAATACACATTCACATAGATATTCACAAAAAGGAGATAACACTACATGTGCTATTGTAGTCCCTAACTTGTCATTAATAAATTTCCACATTAAATGATTAACTTTGAATCTTCATTTTTTATGTGCCTAATCTTCATTTTATAGATCGTAAACAAGTTATTTGAAAAATTAATAATAAAAATGTAGCTGGAATCTAATTTTTACTATGATAAGCAGCAACTGATGAAAACATGTAGAGCCTTTCTTAATAGTTTTTTCAAGAACAATTTCTAAAAGTGCCATGCACTTTTTAAGTTAAAAGCCATGTACTTTTTAGTACTACCAATTTTTCCTCAAAAGTGAATAAGAGTTCCCGTCTTTCACACCTTTGTCAGCATTGGATACTAAGCAGAGATTAATTTTAGGGAACAGACTTTGTTTCTTATTTTACACCTTTCTCCTTCAATAGACATGCAGAGCTATCTTGAAGTGTCAAGGTTGCATGTTTGACTTCTGAATCTGCTCTGGTCTTTTATTTAAAATAAGTTCCACTATTGCACACTCTTTTTCATGCTTTCATGAGATAATGAAGACTACAGAAGCATTTATGACTAACTTAAAGTCAAGACTTTTTTTTTTTTTAAGACAGAGTCTCACTTTATCGCCCTTGGTAGAGTGCCGTGGCGTCACACAGCTCACAGCAACTTCCAACTCGTGGGCTTAGGCGATTCTCTTGCCCCAACCTCCCAAGTCGCTGGGACTACAGGCACCCGCCACAACATCTGGCTATTTTTCTGTTTTTTGCAGTTCAGCTGAGACCAGATTCAAACCCGCCACCTTCGGTATATGGGGCCGGTGCCCTACTCAATGAGCCACAGGCACCGCCCTAAAGTCAAGATTTTTTAATCTCAATTTTTCCTCAAACATCCATATGAGCAAAACAAAAATTATGATAATAATAACTTTTTATAATTCCATATGCTTTTCAAAAACTTCCACATTAATTTTCTCTGTTTTTTATACCTGTGCTGTTAAAACTGTAGAAAAGATACGACATTTAAAGATTAAGCATCACTTCCGTTTGACAGAGAATTATTCATTTAAGGTGGGTGATGAAGACTCTTTTCTGTCCTTCTTGGAACACCACCTCACAATGACCAACCTTCCATTTAAGAACATTTGTTAAAGTGAGCCGCCCTGTAACATTTCTCTGACTTATTATAACTTTCCATTTATTCCTTCCACAAAACTATTTACTCTAAACATACAGAAGTTAGGGTCAGGAATTTCTAGCACCAGGTACAATGCTTTGCACATAATAAATGCTCAATAAAAGTTTTTAGACTTAATTGATAAAAAAATTCCTATCCTAAAGGGATTTTTCAGATAAATGAAAAGATAGGGAGAAAATAGTTAAATGATGTCACATTCAATGATTAGATTGACTGAGATCAGACTTGAATGCCACCAACACTGATTAGGTAAAAGAGGAACATTGAGTCTCAGGCAAATGATTTTCATCAGAAGTTGATACTTGACCCAGATCTCAAGGGACAAATAGGCATTTTCTATTTGCTAAGTGAGAGAGAAAAGAGACAGAAAGAACAGCAGTCCAGTCAGCAAGAGAAGTACAGACTACAGAAGGCATTAAAAACGCTTACAAGGAAAACTCAGCATGGTGGGTTATGATATGCTGTGATATATTAAGATGTTTATTTTCTGTGTTTATTCTTAGGTCTCCAACTACATACAATGGGAGGTGAGGCCAGAGAGAGAGAAAGAAAGATCTTTAATGCTTGTTTTTCATAATAGCAATTCATGAAACTGTTTAAATTCATACAGTGAAGTGTATTTTCAAAATCAAGATAGAAATATAGACATCACAAACCTCATCTCGATTGTTTTACACCACAATAGGCTCCAATAAATTTAGAACTTATTTTGAAAAGCAAAAGGGCGAGGCTATTCTATTAGCAACGGTGAAATTAGTGTTGCAGGACTCATGAAATTCTGGTTCCAGCTGCTCGCAGTGTCGTTGGTATGATCTCAACTAAACCTTGGAAAATAGTAAGATTCTTTGGGCTAGTGTTTGGGTCACTTAAGACATGCTTATTATGTGTTTGCTTTTTTCTCACGATCTTTTAAAACTGACTGGATAATTAAAAACTCCATTTCATGATAACACCTGAACTTTGCAGGGATGGGGCCCATGCCTGTATAGTCTCAAAAACTAACTTGGAAATCATTAATTCAACAGAAAATGTTTCCTGGTGGCCTACTATGGACCAAGAAATTATTCAAATCCCAGGGGTGTGATAGGACTGTGCTCCTTTCCTAATATATGTGGGCATACCTTGCTCCCACCTGTGTCTTCGTGGGAGAAACTCAGGCCTCTATTCATTTTGTTTCACTTCATCATCCTCACAGATGGTCACTTTTGGGAAAGGAGAGACACAAAGATCCTAAGTAAGATCTCTAAAACATTACTCTCCATTTACCAAGTTCAAATAGTTTGTTAGAGGCTACTGATATGACAAATAGAAAGCAGGAGGACTCTTGGAAGATCTGACTGGTCCCTCTTTGGTGACTTGTCATGAATGATGGGAATCAGTCACGAGAGTATTCTGGTACTTAAAAAATAATCCTATGCCTTACTACTGTTCCTGGCTTTTATCACCCTAAATTTCTACAGACATAACAACATTGAATTGAAGCTATATGTGATGTTCTGATTCAATCCTTTCTCATTAGCATGAAACAGAATAAATTTGTTAAAAACTGTGAGTGTCATAAACTGTGTCAGCCATAAAATTTGAAAGAAAATGTTAAATTGGATAAAAATTGAACTCAGTTATTCAACATATATTTATTAAGCATCTTTGGATCTAAACAATATCCTGGGACCTGGAAGCATGGTCTTCAATCAGATGGTAACTTAAAAAAAAAAAGCATTTAATGAGTAATTTAAATGGCTGATTTCTAGGAACAAACATATAACAGAAACCAAAGTGCTGGGAACAATGCAAATCCTGACCTTACTTTGCTTTCATTAGCTATCCACACGACTGATTCCTTGAAATTCATTGTGTTCATGGATCTTGTCTTTCCCACCACTTATTTTTAATTGTGCTGGAAATGCAAGCAGTCCTAAAGATGGGGCATAGTGTTTATGCTAGCGGTAATAGTACACCATGCAATTTAATTATATCCTTGAGATGATTTTCTGGACCAATTAGTTGAACCCATTTTCTCTGAGTAATTCATTGTAGTCCATTTTAAATTACTAATACATTTCATTAAATAAGTAACAATCCAGAAGATTAGCTAATTGCTTTTGTTCTTTTACCAAGAAGCTTCTGAAATGTCTCTCTAGAGCTCTTCTACACAATAGGGTTGAGTCCTTTGTTTTCTCAGGCTAACAGACCCACTATGATCACCACATTGGGAACACAGCAAAATGGTATAGAACTTGGGCTGAGTTTCAGGCAATTTGCATAACCTCTTTAAGCCTTTCTTGCCTCACATGTAAAATGGGGAGTAAGAATAGCATCTAATTGATAGAGTTATTATAAGGTTGAATGTCTATCACAGAGCCTTGCATAAACAACTGTTCGAGGCTATAATTGTTATGTTTGTTATTAACAGTAAATACCTGTCTTTAATAGTTTCACAGATGATTTTAAGTAAGAAATAATCCTTTGTCTTTCCCTTTTATATGATCTACCCTAAGAAACTACCTGTGTTCATGGTCAACTTTCCTTTACTTCTCTTTTCTTTTTATTTTTTTAATTCTTTATTAAATCATAACTGTGTACATTTATGGGGTCCAATATGCTGATTTGATATACAATGTGCCATGCTTACATCTAACTGATTAACACAACTGTCTCCTTGCTTACTTATTTGCTGTGGTAAAAGCATTCATACTCTATTCTTAATAGTTTAGAAATGTATCATCACATTATGCACATTAGGTTGGATCCCCAAATGCCCTCCCTGCTTCCGGCCCCCTCCCTTGCCCTCTCTTTCCTCTTCCCTCCTTCTTTCTGGACTACAGTTATGTTTTACTGTTCCTGTGAATGTGGGGGCAATTAAATACTGATTTCATAGTAGTATTGAACACTTTGTACACTTTTTTCCCCATTCTTGAGATACTTTACTAAGAAGAATATGTTCTAGGGCAGTGCCTGTGGCTCAAGGAGTAGGGCACCGGCCCTATATACTGGGAGTGGCGGGTTCAAACCTGGCCCCGTCCAAAAGTGCAAAAAAAAAAAAGAAGAACATGTTCCAGCTTTGCTTCTCTTCTAATGTCATAGCCCAGGTCAGACCTTCCTTGTGTGATGTCCCTGAGGGAGTTACAATGCCACTGCTTCCCATGGGTAGCCGCTGTTACGTAGCACGGAAGGAAGTGTTATCTGAAGGCTGTGAATATGAAATTAGATCAGAATCTGCAACTAGCCGTGCAACCTTGGCCAAGTCGCTTTCCTCCTCTGGTGGAACGAACGCTGTATTCTGGTCCAATATGCTGTAATCTCTTGCAGAAATCTACAGACGGGGATCTCAATCCCTCTCAACACATTTCCTTCCCCTAATGGGAACCTTACCACCTTTTCACATATTCTGGTTCTGATGTTACCATACTATTGCCTATTCTTATCTGAAAGTTTTGTAAATTCTACATATTACAATTTGGTCTTTCACTGGAGTCACACAGCCAAAATTCTCTCTTATGTAATGGATCCTGAAGGGTGGCAGTCATGTTGGAGTACAGTTGTTTATACTCTCAGGAACTGGAGAATTTCCTGGTACATAGTCTTAGCTGTTTATCATACTGAATGGGCTCCAGAGTCATGGAGAACATGAACTCTACATGTAGCCTACGCATGAAGCATATGAATTAGAAAATACATGTACTATTTGGCCTAATTTTTCACTTAAGTGGACAAAGGAGGCACAATGCCCTTACAGTGACAGGATGTGGCCCTTCACCTGAATGCTTCCTCATCATCCTCCTCTTCATTGCTCACGCTTGAATTCCTTGAATATCCAACACATATATTTTGTTTCCAAGTTATGCTAAATTTACCTCCAGGGTGCTCCTCATGTAAGTTCCCAGCGATCCACATTACTTCATGTTCCTCATATCTCAAGTGCAGTTCATTCCTAACTGAGCACTTTGCTCTTTGTGTTTCCACCTTGATTCATCCTCTAAAGGTCTAACAGAATATTTTTCTTAAGATGCCGTTCGTTCAGAAGGCTTTGGCATGAACCTGAACTCAAGCCTCCAGACTTCATTACATTCTCCTATATCTGCAGGGAATTTTAAGGCAGTTAAACAATGTGTGTCTATAGAAGGGTTTTACACAGGAGAGGTAAATAACTCATCATGAGAAATGTTTTAATTGCAGTTCAAACAATGGCTTGAATATTGCACAAAACGGAAGGCAGGTAGACCCCTTGGGAGGTTACCATATTAATCCATGTGAGAGATGCCAGTTTCCTAAGGAGGGTAGTCGATATTAAAAGGCGTAAAATGGGCATGTTCCAGACCTGTTAAGGATACAAGCAATTATATGAATTATCCCTTAGCTCCTTGTCTGAGCTATTCCCGCCGACTTCAGTTTCTTCCTCCTTATTTTACTTTCCAAGTGTGTCCTTACTCAGAGTGAGAAAACATTGCTGGGCTTCTTCATAGGTTTCTTCTGGCTCTTTGTCTAAAAATTTAGATAACGACTATTTTCTTGACTAAATATAAGATTCTAGGCCTTACTCAGAAGCACATCTTAATTTTTATCTCCATATTAGGAACATTACTCTTTTATCTAATTTAAATGTTCACATTACTGTTATTTCTATGTCTATGTGTCCTAAAAAGAAGGACCTTTCTCAGTATATGAAAAAATATACTGTTCTTTCCACACCGGGTTAATACTGTATGTCCACCATCATTGCGTGGTCAGGTCAATTTAAAGGTGAGGCCCCCAAATACCTAGCAGTTCATGAATTTTTATCAGAAAAATATATGAAATCCCTCTAATTATAGGTCATAATTTTATTTATTTACAGTTTTGGAAAATTCATAGGTTGCATCAGAGAATAAAATTAATTTAGAATTAAAAACAGTAAATATGTATTTGCATGTAGGCTTTCTTTTTGCTATAAGAAATTCCTATCTTAGGTTTAAGTCTAGACTAGATTGTACATTTGAGTGATATTCACTTTTAAGTATTCCTGTTTTGTTTCTAGTTAGGACTGATATGAGTTGTTCTGTTAGACTTGAGCTTCCCTGTAACATGTATTATCATTTTAGAGACAAGAATTTGAAAAGTATAATATAATTTGTGACTATGAAATTGAGTGGTTGTCATAAACCCCTAATGCCATGCACTAAAAAATATCAGAAAATGATACAAATTACTGAGCTTATCTTACATGAATTAAATATTATAAATTTTAAATAATGTTTTTATAAATAGATGCATATATTCCTAAGTCTTTGAGAACACAAGTAGTGATGGTTTGATGTCCTATGATGCCACTTTTTTTTTTTTTTTTTAAGAAAAGACAATTTAGGTGGGGCAGGGTGGCTTGCACCTTTATTTCTAGCACTCTGGAGGCTGAGGCAGGTGGATCGCCTGAGCTCAGAAGTTTGAGGCCAGCCTGAGCAACAGCGAGGCAGTGTCTCTACTGAAAATAGAAGAACTAGCTGGGCATTGTGGCGGGTACCTGTAGTCCCAGCTAATTGAGAGACTAAGGAAGGAGGATCACTTGAGTCAAGAGTTTGAGATTGCTGTGAGCTATGACATCATAGCACTCTACTGAGGGTGACAGAGTGAGACTGTTTCCCAAAATAAATAAACAAGTAAAATAAAATGCAATTTAAATGGCAGTATTTTATGATCAAAACTATGAATTATACTTTTATTACATTTTCCAAAACAGCAAAGTATACTGGGTATAACATATAGTATGTGCAGACTAAGTATTGACTGAGTCGTTAATCCCTTTGGTAAAATGTCCTCCTTACCGTGAAGTTGTAAGCCAGAGGTTTATCAGTCTAGTCTCTAGAAATTCCCCTTTTTTCAATGTTACTGTCTTTTCTTTGATACCAGAAATCGTAGGACCCCTGTAATCAACATTTTCTGCTTTCTGAACAAGGTATGTTAATGATATTTTATATAAAAGTGGTTTCTTTAGCTTTCACATTACATGTGTTTACTTTTGTAGTTTTGAAGATTTGGCACCAATGTGATAATCTGACCTATAAATACCCCAAATCAGGGAAATAAAGAAAATATCTAAATTTCTCCATGACTGATTTGCCCAGGTAAGATTTATACACATAGACTTACATATGCATAGTACGGGATATTTCTAGAACAACAATACCTGTGCCATTTGTCAGGCCCCCACTAAATAAACAAAGCTATTGGTTTTAATGTAAGGCTCTACCTTCTACTATCACCACAAGAATTTTTCTAAATTAGCTACTGGCTTTAAAATTGGGTACTGAGGGCGGCGCCTGTGGCTCAGCGAGTAGGGCACCAGCCCCATATACTGAAGGTGGTGGGTTCAAACCCGGCCTCAGCTGAAAAACAAAGCAAACAAAATATTGGGTGCTGAAATGAAACAGTTTAACTGTTGAAACTCTTATTCCTGGGATTCTATATTCTGTCAAACTTCTCTCCTAACTTTCTCTGATTTCCAAAGATATTCTGCTTAGCCTTCCCATTGACCCAGGTCATGCGCTAATCAGTGACAAAAAAATCTATTTACTTTTCTTTCTGCTAAGCTAATGTGGATTGGATGTTACAACAATTGAATAAGAAATAAATGACATAAAAGCCCAGAGAAAACCAAACAAATTTACACAGTACAAGGTAAATACTGGCTAAACAAAATAGTATACAATTCTTGCCAGATGTTAAACATGAATTAGCATTAATATCATCCAATTCTGACTATGCCACAAAATTGTAAGCTTTTAAAATACTGTAATAATGTGATTCAGCCCAGGAGTTCAAGGCTGTAATGAGCTATGATCACACCACTGCACTCCAGCCTGGGTGACAGATCAAGACTCCGTTTCAAAAAAAAAAAAAAAAAAAAAAAAAAAATATATATATATATATATATAAAATGATTAAAGTAATTTAAGTCTCTTTTATTTCATAGTATTGTGCCCCATCTATGTCAGTGTATATTGAAATGTCAACCATTTATTATGTATTGATAATTTTACAAGTCTGAGACATAAAACAGCAAAAAAATAAAAGCTATCCCTGTTGAAGATATCAATGGAATTTCTACTTATCGATCTCTTAATATGTTCTAGGAGATTTTCATCCATTACTTTTCTAATCAAAGGACCCCAACAGTTGGTGATAGTACCAGCTTAACATCAGTAGCAGCAACTCAGCATTTGTTGAAGGTTCCAAACTTTATGTTTGAAATTACAAATAGACAGTAAATAAGACAAAGTTTCCCTTCTGGGTATTTTATTATGTTTTCCTAAATCTATATTTTCAGCCCACAATTCTCTCCTAAAGTCTTTACCTATGTACTCGGCTGCTTATATGACATTCCCAGTGAATTTTTCACAGGCATCTCAAACGAAAGCAGAATGACATGAGGTCACCCTCATGACCTCTTGTTTCAGTCTTGCTATAGCCTCCCCTAAAACCTCAGCCACAGCCTAGTGGACGACTAATCCTCTGTATCCTCATCGGTAAACTTCTTTCCCATTGCTTCATTCCTGAGCATTCACCCTGCAGCTCTTCTCGAAAACTTCACAATCGTTTTCTATTTTCTTCTTCCATTTCCTCTCTTACCCTTGAAATTAATCTTCCACATTGTTGTCAGCATTATCTTTCTAAAATTTAATTCTACTGTTCTACTTGCCAAAGGCCCCCCACTGCCTTTAACTAGGAGATAAAGTTTGAATTATTTATATTGCATTTTAAGTGCTTCGTTTTCTACACTTTGCTTTCCTCTCTTTTGCTGTGCTCATTCTTGTTCCTAAGTCCTCTAGCTTTATCTTTCCAAAATACAATATGTCATGTTATTTCCACCCTCCAACCATTACCTCTGTTGCCTCAGATGCCCGACTCCTTGTCTTCATTCCTTATTTTTACTGCATACCTTTACCTTTTTCCGCCCTTCTTTTTTTAGGCATCCTGTTCTTTTTTACTATCCCGAGAGTTAGTATATGCTGTATGCATCTATTGCCCTATATTTATTGTGAAAACACTTATTATGCTTTCTCTCTCACTGATAATTTTATATTTTATATAGGAAGAGTCCCATGTTCTCTAAAGTTATAAATCTCATATGGTAAAAATTTTTATGGAGCAGAAATTTCTGGTCAAGGAGGATGTTAGAGAGTAACACTTTAAAAATTAATTCATGTATAGTTTTCTTAATTGCTTATTTGCTTACTCAATACACACGTGTAAAACAGAATCTATGTACTCAAATAATTCAACGTTTAATGAGACAAACAATCACAAAATTGATAAGCACGGCGCAGGTGGTGTTCCCTGTGTGTAAATAATACGAATCATATAATATCAATGAGTTAATGGACAGATAAATAAAAATATGGAATTGGTGCAAAAGTGGCATAAAGGAAGTGAAAGAATACCTAGAAGTTGCCTGGTAAACATTTGTTGAATAATTCCATTTTCGGCATTAGTTATTGATTTCGATAAAGTCTAGGAAGACTTAGTTTAGTGTGTTTGTATGGTGCCAGCTAAATCTTAAAGGATATGTAAAGTTTGGGTAAAAATATAAGGAGAGGAGGTCACTGTGGATGGGAGAATGGTCCACGTAAATACCTGAGGAGACAAAAGAACGTTATGTATTGGCTCAACACTTGTAGCTCAGAGGCTAAGGAGCCAGCCACATACACCAGAGTCGGTGGGTTGGAATCCAGCCCAGGCCCGCCAAATGACAATGACAACTGCAACCAAAAAATAGCTGGGTGTTGTGGCGGGCACTTGCAGTCCCAGCTACTTAGGAGGCTGAGGCAAGAGAATCGCTTAAGCCCAGGAGTTGGAGGTTTCTGTGAGCTGTGATGTCACAGCACTCTACATAGGGCGACAGCTTGAGGCACTGTCTCAAAAAAAAAAAAAAAAAGAATGTTATATATTTGGGAAGCTATAAGTACTTTGATATTAGTACAGCATAGAATTTACTATAAGGATAAGAGGAAGAAAGCATTACTGGGACTGATTAACTTTATATTTCAATAGTTATTCTGTAGACTATGGTGGAATGCCACTGTGGTATGGTTTAAAGAACTAGAAATCTGGGTGGTGCCTCTCGCTCAAGGGGTAGGGCCCAGCCCCATATCCTGGCCCTGGCAAAAAAAACTGAAAAAAAAAAAAAAAAAAAAAAGAACTGGAAATTTATGGTATCACAAGGAGGTAATCAAGAGGTTTTTATCTCCAAAAGGTAAGTGTCATGACAAGATTTTAGAAATGTGTACAAATTCCTTGTATATTAATAAACTAAAATAAACAAAATGACCAAATATAGTGTAAGTGAACAAAAACTGTTTTAATTTTTGATAATAATAAAAATTATTATATATTGACAGGTATGTTAAGTAACGGACTTTACTTAAATAATTCATTCCTATTTTCACTTGAATTTTTTTATTGTTGTTGTTTTGTTTTCCTTCTAAGCTACCTAAATTAAACTTGACCTCCAAAACTTGATAGTTTATGTCACTACTCACATTTTCCTTCTCATTGAGGTAATTATCCTTCTCCACTTCTTGGGTTGCCATTCATCTGTTGGTGATAACTTAGATTATTACAACTAGAAGGAAGTTTAACAATTATTTGCCCCATATCCCTCATTAAAAATATTGCAAATAGAGGCCAGAAAGGGAAACAAACTTTCCAAAGTTCATATCTGGGCCTGTTTTATGACTTGATTCTCCCAATTCTCAGCCTAGTGATCTTTCCTCTGACTATGATATTGATCCAAGAAGATCTCGATTTTTCTTCCAGGTTCACACATCTTCCTTAACAATATATTCTCCAGGAGGATGATGAAAGATTTCTGTTCACAAAAATAACAGTGGTTCCTGGTAAATGAGGCACAGAGTCTCCACCAAACTACGAGCCGTGGAGTTTTCATCCTTCCCGAGTCTTTTGCACATTTTCTTGCCTAGGCCAAATTATATCTAACTACCTACATCTTCCACTTGATGTATTTTGCAAAACAACTTTCCATATATGATTTAATAGCCCCATTTCTCGTTTTCCTAAAACCCTAATAATTTTGAAAATGGTATAGTTGCTTTAAACAGAATTGGAAATTAAGATTTTTTTGATCAGTTCTCATTATGGTCACATTTCTAAAGATCCCAAATAATTTTAACTTATTTTTAGTAATTTATTCCCACTACTTTCATAGCCAAGTGCGACCATGTCTCTCTTTTTCCTCAATTAGAAAGATGTGTGAAAAATAATTTCAGTTTTTTCTTATTTTTTGTAAATAGGATTATTGAATAACAATATAATTTGCTTGTTCAGGAAATTCCTTTCCACAACCCCAGTTGTTTCCATGTGCTTTATGCCTCACAGGACTCTCTTCTCATTCTCTTCCAGCCTCTTGTAAATCCTCAATCTAAAATTCTTTATTTTTTTTTATACAATGCTATTATTACCTTTGATTGGTTATGTGTCTTCAAAAATAAGCATGCCACCAAGTTTCAATGTCATATTCAAAAGTCCAATCAGGTTTATTTTTAAAACAAAGACAAATACTTTTGAAAGGTGTTTCTGGAGCTAACCACTTATTTATAATGGGCAGTGCTGATCTAAGTGGAAAGGAGAATACAGAGGTGTTTCTTCCAAACCTTGAGTGCTTGGCAGGTCTAGCAGATAGTCTTCACAGCAACATTTACAAAACAAACACTTTGCTAACTGCTGCCATAAAGATGAACAAAATGAAATATTGTCCCTTGGGAAGTTCATAGTGAATAGTGTGAAGACCGTCATGGGTCCAACCCACATATCCACCTGTCTACTTGATGTCTTGGATATCATGTAGGCCTTTCAAATCTAAAAGGTCAAAAAAAAAACTAGATTTCCATTCCTTTCCTCTTAACCAGGTCGTTTCATCTAGATTCTCTGTCTATCCAAGTAAATGTCATTATTTTATTACCAAAGCCAGAAAATGGACTCATCGTTGACCTCTCTCTCTTCTTCACCCCCAAAACTCAATCCATCGGCAGCATCTGATGAGTTATCTTTAAAGTCGACTTTAAACATCTCCACTTTCCCCTATAATTTATGTTCTCATTCTAACCCAAATCACAGAGTTTCCCCAGGGCTGCTATAGAAAACTTCTATTATCCCAGCTCCATCCTTGCGACAGTCCCATTCACTCATCACACAGAATCCAGAAGACTCTTTAAAATCAATCGGACATCATGCCATATCCCAATGTGAAACCATCGGACACTTTCCAAAGACTCTTCAAATCAATCTGAAGTCTTTATTCTGTCTCCTAAAGCCCTTAGGATATGGCCTCTCCCAGGAGACCTGCTCATTCTGCTGTGCTCTACACTCTCTCCCATTCAGTTGCCCTAGCATTAAAACAAACAAACAAAAAAAAACACACTTCCAGCTAATTTCTGCCCTGGATTTTATTTTGTACTTGTTTCATCTCCTGCTATGAATACTTCTGACCTCTACTCACCAGCTCTATAAATTGGTGCTTTTTGGACATCAAGTCTCAGTTAAAATATTATCCCCTCAAAGGAGCATTTTCCTGATTGCCCTGACTTAAAAAACACACACACATACACACACACACACACTCTTTCTCATCCATAGTCCATATTTTTTTGAGACAGAGTCTCACTTTGTTGCCCAGGCTAGACAGTCAGTCTAGCTCACAGCTACTTCATACTCCTGAACTCCCGTGAAACTCCTGCATCAGCCTCCCAGGTAACTGGGGCTATAGGCACCTGGCGCAGCCCCAAGCTAATTTTCATATTTTTAGTAGAAACAGTCTCACTTTTGCTCAGAGTAGACCTGGACTCCTGATAGATGCTCCAACCTCGGTCTCCCAGAGTGCTACTATTACAGGTGTGAGGCACCACACCTCACCTGTAATCCCTATTTTTAAGCAAACCAATCTACTTACTTCCTTAATTCTATTAATTATCACCTGCAATTGGTACTTTGCACTTATTTACTTGTATTAATATATTGTCAGTCTCTTTGATCTTAATTAATTTTTCCTTAATTCTACTGTTTATCACCTGTAATTGGTACTTCTTACTTATTTAGTTGTATTAATATATTGTCAGTCTCTTTTAATGGCATGAATTAAAAATGAAATAATGTATTTATTTATTCACAATATATAGTAAGTCATATAATAGTTCAAATGTATCAAGCTTTCTCTCGGGTCCATTTCAAGTATTGTATGACTTAGTATGCATTTTGAATAAATAAATACATTATTTCACTTTTAATTCATGCAACCGACATTTGTAGGATGCCTGCTATGTGGCAGGAAACTCTTCTTGGCCCAGAGAATACAGCAATGAGCAAAAGAAACAAAAGCCCCTGCCTTCACGAAGCTTCCATTGAAGTGGGGAGAGCCGAAGGCATAGACAATGGACACCAAAGAGAGGTGTTCAGTGTAAGAAAAATAGAGCAGGAGAGGACATTAGATGAAAGTCTGGGAAGGCGATGTTTTAAAAGACCCTACCGAGTAACCTCACTCAGGTGGTGACACTGGGGAAGACGTATAGGGTGAGACAGGAGCGGCGCTGGCGTCTGCACTTTCCAAGCAGAGGGCAGGCAAGAACAGAGGCTCAGAAGAAGCTGCCCCGTGTATTCAAGACTAGCCAAAAGTCTAGTGTGGCTGACAAGGGGTGAACGCGAAGGAGAATCAAAGGCGAGGAAGCCACAATGCCCAAGAGAGAGGACTGAGTAATGAAAGTTTGAGCACTTTGGCTTTTGCTTTTAATAAGATTGGAGGCCATTAGATGATTTTGTGGTGTTATCTAATTATATCAAGTCAGGGCAGCGCAATGCATTAAGCACTCTGTAAGCTCAAAGATACCAGGCCTCAGTTTCATTCCGGGCGGTGCAGGAAGGGCACTGTCAGCAAAGACTCCTTGGAGGAAACGATCGCTGAGATGGCGCGTACCTATCAAACTCCTGCCCATCATTCCGAACACATCGCCAGTGACACCCCCACCGTGATGCAGCTGTATCTTACGCATACTTCCACCTCATTATGCTATACTTTGGTCACCTGTTTCTGAGACCACACCTTCCTTAGTTTGAGGGATCATGTCGTATTCATGTATCTGGCACAGTATATAGTAAATGGCAAATATTTGATGGCTCTTGGACACATGGGCATAAAAGCAAAAAACTGAAATGCATGCTTTCTGCTGGCAGTTCCGAATGAACTAGCAGATTTCTACACGGTGTGTTTAGGCTTCTCTTATCCGTCAATATATGATTAGGTCACGTTGTATTTTCATTGTTATCTTTGATCAAGCATGAGAGTACTGCTAACACAAGCCAGATACCAGCTTGTTTTCTTTACAGTATTTCCTTTGCATTCTTTCTGCAGCTAACTGGTGCAAGGGCACTAGTATTATTACTAAATTGTCAAAAATAAGAAAATACAAGAATGTTCTTTTTCTTGTTTACTTCTTTAATACGTTGCTTAATACTGTGTTGTCTGAGGATAATATATAATTTACCATGATGTTTCCTAACATGATAAGTACACAAATATTTTTAGAGATGATTGTTCTTCTGTCAAATTATTTTACATTAACTATAAATGTTATGGGATTGTAAAGAATACAAGAAAATCTCCATTTCATCTTTATCATTTCATTTTTTTAAAGACTCAAGTCCATTTCCTTTGTTCTGTTCATCTCCAAATCAAGTTTTAGTATGAGCTAACCTTTCCTCTTTAAAATGTAAGAAGGCATTTAAAGAGGAAGATCATGCTCTCTACATTTAGAAATGGACTGAAATAACTACCAAGATAGGAGAACAAAATTCTAGTGAAGTATGTAATTTGTTCACAAAACTATTTATTTGAAGGTCGTTAATTATAAGGGAACTTAATTGCAATTTTAATGTTACTAAGTAACCAAATGCTTGCTGTGGGATCATTTCAGTTGAGATAGAAAGATAATCCTGTACACTCCACCTCCACTGACAATCCTCGGCAGAATACATTTGGAATCTTTTAAGAGCTCCGCTTAATTCTAGTAATCGAAATGTTCTGCTTTTTTAATGTATTAGTTACCACAGTGTACTAAAATGAATATACAATTTTATACCTCATCTCTAGAGAATGGTCCTAAAATATTGGAAGTCGGTCTTCTCCTGTGAGTTATAAGTCACAGGGAGAGCTGTAAATATATTTCAAGACAAATTGAAAAGAAGAGATTCTGTGATGGATGTAACAGTCAAATATTTGCAACATGTGGCCAGAGATTAACATTCCCAAAGATGGACGGTCTCTTATCTGCTAATCGGGTTTAGGGACTCGCCTTGTCTTTTATGTAAATCTGTGAAGAGAAATGAAATTCTGCATTTATGGAATCATTTTTTAAAAAGCTTTCAATTCCTAAAGCCTCAGTTACCTTCACTTATAAAATGAATACTTTCTACCCAGGGCAGTACAGTCTTTATTTAACCGAACGGGAGGGCGTCGAGCACGCATTTTGGAGTCTGACCGTGTTTTCCCCAGTCCATCTTTAACACTGAGTGGCTCTGTGATACTAAGCTATTCACTTTGTCTTTTGGAGCCTTCATTTTATTCCTTGGTACTGTGTGGCAGATAATATCTACCGCACAAAATTACTTCTATGATTAAATATGATTTGCAGTCAAAGGTCTTAGTGCATAATAGCGGCACCTAACTATGTGAGCATTTGGTGGCAAGAGTGCCTAGATCGATTAGTTAGAATTGATGCTTCCTCCTGGTGGTTCTAACTAGCAAGTTGTTACACTAAGAGATGGGACCTCCCTTCTAAGGCATCAGCACATGATTAGACAGGGTTGCATTGCCCCTGACACCCAAGCAGAGCATGACGTTGCTAGTAACACAAACATGATATAGACTTTTTTCTTTCCAACAGTTGGTTTCCACCCTGAATGCTGCTATAAGATTTGCTAGAGGAAAGAATATGGAAGATGAATCGTGGCCACAGCAGTGTACTACTAAATGTGTGACAGTTTCTCTAAGAAGGTGAGGGAGGGAGCTTGATTTGTAGCATTATGAAAAGTTGGAGGGAAAGTGGTGTGACCCCCTCCAGGAAACTGATTTGAGGCTGTCATCAACACTCCACTGATAATGGAGAATTATTTTGCTCTTTGGCATACAGGAGGCCTCGTTGCTCACAGATTTATGGGATCAAAAGATAGAATGTAAAAATGATCTCTGGTGTTTCCTGTGTGCCAGTGTGGAAGGTGCTTTGCAAGTGCTAACCTGTGTAATCCTCTTAAAACCCTGAAAGGTAGGTGTTTGTGTTCGTTTCAGTGATAAGAGAGAGAATGCCAAGATGTTTTCTAAGCGCATACAACAAAATATGAAATACAAGTGCCGCTTTGATCCTATTGTATGTCATGTGCTGCCTCAATGACCTGGATGTTCTAGTATCTGAGTATGGGTAGAGTTGCCAGAAAGAGAGAGAGAACAAAACTTTAAAATTAAAAAGCAGATTCTGGAAAGTCATGGTCATTCTTCAGCAAACTCGACTCTAGGACACCCGTGCTGCCCTAACTCTGCCCTCGGCCTCCTTGTTTTCCCTTGGCTTTGCCTGCGTTCATCACTGCTCTAACATACCAACCTACTCATGCTGATTTTCTCCGTATTGAAGTAGTGTTCTGGTGCCTGCAAAATTTTAAGCAGTTAACTTGTGACAAATAGAGTGAAAAACTGTTGTTTCATGGCAGCTCGGTCCTTATACATATGGACAATGAGGAAGACACCTAAATTTAATACTGGGCATTTGATGTGATTCTAAAGATTCAAGGTTGACTCTAATGAACAAATCGTTTGAACACAAGTCCATCACATTGAATTCGTACGCAACTTACCATAAAAGGGGTTCATCAAGCTTCACTAAATCTGACAGACAGAATCCATGTCTTTACCTAAAGATGGAGATGTTTTCACTGCATTTTAAACATCTAGACACACACATGATGTTTAAAAAGTATTAAGCAAGGTACCACCAGTCAGGATGGGAATTCAGAGTGCAGCCTATGGAGTTAAGTAGTTTTCAGTTTGATCCTAGCTTTGTCACAAGCCAGCACGGCGAGCCTGGGCAAACGGCTCAATCTCCAATCAGTGGTCATCTGTCAAATATTAAATTTTAACTCACAAATTGGTTACCAGGATAAAACCAGGATGTAGTAATGTTTCTAAAAGGTGAGCTGTTCATGGCTGAGCGCAGCTGTTGTGTCCTTTGAACCCTGCCCGAACCACAGCTGGTCAGTCGTGAACCACGTGAAGTGACATTTTAATTATTTGGGCAATATGTTAATGGAGAAAAGGTTTACCCTATAATATAGTGAAATCTAAAGATTTCTAATATTCAGAATACAGACAGGTATAGCCTCATTTGGAATAAAGACAATCTTAAGGGCGGTGCCTGTGGCTCAAAGGAGTAGGGTGCCAGCCCCATATGCCAGAGGTGGTGGGTTCAAACCCAGCCCCAGCCAAACACTGAAAAAAAGAAAAAGGACAATCTTAAATGTGCCAATACAAGTAAAGACGTATGGAAGTATCTGGGAAAAGACACATGAATAGTAAAAGTCATCACTAACATTTTTTTTAACTTTTTTAATTTTTAATTATTGTGGATGCATAGCAGTGGTATATCTTTACAAGGGATAGGCAATGATTTGGTAGGGACATAAAATGTGACATAATCAAATCAGAGTGCTCGGGTAGCCATCATCTCACACATTTATCATTTTGCTTTAAGATAATTCCAATCCACTCTTAGTTATTTTAAAGTATACCTTAATTTATTGTTGACAATAGTCACTGTTGCACTATCCAATATTGTTCATTCTATCTATCTAAACTATATTTGTCCACCATTCACTATTACTATTATTATTGTTACTACTAGAAGAATTGTCATTATCTTATTAAAAATTTAATTTTTTCTTAGATTTTTATAACAAATTGGACCCATTACATCTTTATACACATTTTCATAAATGCCATTCGATATATGGAAAAATCTGTAAAAGTTTAAATTAATAACAGTTATAATTTTGTGAATCATAATACTTTTCAATGCAGAAATATAAAATCATATGAAAAAGGCTTGGAATTTACCTGTGTAGATCCAATTCTGGGCTAATGTGATTCTCAGTAACCGACATGGCAGCCTCCAGTGCCCCTAATTCCTCTGCTCAGCTGGAATCTCAGCTTTCCTGGCTTGTCAGTTTCAACAGGTGTCCCTTATCTAAGAGATATTTAAATCCAGGATGCTCATTCCCCTGTGGTGGCCTGAGGAGTTGTGTGGTCAACGCCTTAAAGGTTCTCGGCTTTGTTCATGCTTAGCAGGAACTCAGGCACCCTTCTGAGAGTCAGGGAGCAGAAGAATAAGCACTCTACCTGCCTGACAAATAGGCCCAGTTGGACGCAACCAGGGAACCATCTATGAGAATTCGATGTCATTATGATGGCTGGAATCACAGCCAAAAAAATCCAGCCTGCTTGGAAATTCTGAGCAAAGGGCTGCACTGTGCCTTTGTATCCTTTAAATGCACATCCAGGTGTAACATGGCACAGAAGTTTCAACAGAGTAGTGTAGATTCTGTAAATATCTGTGAGCAAGTGAAAGACTCGCCCCTGTATAATAAGAGCTCCTGCGTGGATCTCGAAAGGTCTCCGTTGGTGAAGTGTTTCTAGCTTTCTGTTACTGATGCTCAGGGGATGTTCTGGTAATCTTTAGGGTCAAACATGACCACTGCTGATAATCAGATAGATGTATTGTAAGTATATTGAATTTTCTCATCTCCTCCAATCTTCCTTTTTTTTTTTTTTTTTTTTTGAGACAGAGTCTAACTACATTGCCCTCTGCAATCACAGCTCACAGCAACCTCAAACTCTTGGGCTTAAGTGACTCTCTTGCCTCAGCCTCCCAAGTAGCTGGAAATACAGGCACCTCCCACAACGCCTAGCAATTTTTTTGCTGCAGTTCTCATTGTTGTTTTAGCTGGCCAGGTTCAAACCCCACAGCCTGGGTGTATATGGCTGGCACCCTACCTACCTATGGGCGCTGCCCCATTTTTCCTTTCTTATCTACCTCTACTTGCAAATGCTTTTCAAAATAAGCCTCTACATAAAAGAATACCAGCAAGAGTCCATAAATGTCTCAGTAACTTGGTTAATTTGCTGTCTTATTTTTTTGTTTTTCTATGTCAAATTGCTATATGTATCATGCCTCAAAAGACTAGCATCAGCCTGAGGTTATTTGCGATAGGTTTGAAAATTTCCTAGTGAATAAAAGTAATGTTTTAATGACTACAGTACTGAAATGTGTGAATAGATCAAAGGAGAATGCAAATTTGTCTCACACTTGAGCGCTACTCCCCTTAGTAATAGAGTTTGCTTCTGAGAAATTATGTTTAACACTTTCCCTATTACTACATACATGGATATACCTAAAATGCAAATTATTATTTGCCAACTTTTTTTTTATTATTATTTTTTATTGAGTCATAGCTGTGTACAATAATTCAGTCATGGGGTACAGTGTGTGGGCTTCACATACAATCGGAGATATTTTTATCAACCTGATTGACATAACATTCATGATATTTTCTCATTTACTATGTGAAAACATTTTTGATCCATATTTAGAAGTTTTCTCCTGACCCTTCAAATATGCACCACAAGTGTGATCTCACACTTTATCCTCTCTCCCCCCACCCTCTCCCTCCCCTACCCTCCCTCTCCCCTGTCCCTTCTCCCCATCTTATTGTGCAATAAATGCGTTGTAGCCTTCGTTTGAAAGATATAAATTTGCTTCATATTAGGGGTGTATACATTGGATACTTTTTCTTCCATTCTAGAGATACTTTGCTAAGGATAACATTTTTTCCTCTTTTAGGAAGACTTTTTAAAAAATTTCAGATTAAGGGTGGCGCCTATGGCTCAGCAAGTAGGGCACCAGCCCCATATACCAAAGGTGGAGGGTTCAAACCCAGCCTCAGCCGAACTGCAAAACAAACAAACAAAAAAAAACAGCCGGGTGTTGTGGCAGGCGCCTGTAGTCCCAGCTACTTGGGAGCCTGAGGCAAGAGAATCACCTAAGCCCAGGAGTTGGAGGTTGCTGTGAGCTGTGTGACGCCACGGCACTCTACTGAGGGCAATAAAGTGAGACTCTGTCTCTACAAAAAAAAAAAAAAAAGAAAGAAAGAAAGAAAAATCTG